>VMDR010030698.1:0-12291 GCA_007922815.1 Macrotus californicus
CAATTGTACAAAGTGATTGAAAAAAAGAATGAGTGAATGAAAAATGTATTCACATCAAATGACATACATACATTTGAAACAGGTAGCAGTCAAATAAATATTTTAGGCTCTGCAATTCACATAGTCTCTGTTGCAACTAATCAATTCTGCTAATTTAGAATAAAACCAGACCTAGACATTGTATACATAAGTAAGTGTGTGGCACTATTCTGTACACTTGAAACTAATACAAAATAATATTGAATGTAAACTACAATTGGAAAAATTTTAATTAAACAATTAAAATAAATAAAATAAAACAAATGAATGTGGCTGCATTCTAATAAAACTTAATTTACAAAACAGTCTGTGGATTGAATTTAGCCAGTAAGCTATCATTTGCCAATCATTGATCCAAAGCGTCAAAGGGCAATCCTTTATTCTCAAAAATAATTGATTAACTTACAGCTATTTTGATAATTTGCAAGACTTGATTAGAGAGGGTCAGTTCAGAGGAAACTGTATTCATCTAAACTGTTCTATTGGTAAGCCATTAACACATAGAAAGCATATATTACCTGCCAGATTTTTGTTCTTTCTCTTCTCCCTCTCACCAAATTCCTATTGGCTTCTCTACATTTTATGTGTTGTTCCCATTTCCAGGCTAAACAAGGAAAAGGGGGTAGATGGCATAAAAGGACATTGAATGCGACTACAGGCAGCCCAAATAGTCTACCCGTTAGTCACTTTGGATTTCTAGTGGGGTGAATGCAGCATTCATTAATGCCCAGAGACAGCCCAGGCAAGGTCCAGACAGCCTGCTGGCAGGAAGAAAGCTAAAGGCAAAGGAAGGTCTGTGTCGATTGTCATCTGTAGTTATGAGCCTGAAAAATAGTAGCTATGAATCAGCCTGTCTGAGGCTCAGCTGTCTTTATTTGCAACAATAAGGAAAATAATAATTTAAAAAGCTTTTAGGAATAAAATGAGTCTTAACCACTAGAGAGAATCATGGTCTGAAGCTACACTGCCTAGGGGCCTAATGATGATTCACTGTAAAAGTAGACCAATTAAGCACCCTCCCCCAATTTTGTAGTTTTGAGAGAGATAAGATCATTGGTTCCCTTTGACTCATGGAATTCTGAAATAAAAGGGATCTCAGAGATCTTCTGGTCATAGGGTTACGGGGATCTTTTAAGTGGAAGACATCTCGATGTAGATCTGGTCAACTCTTTTATTTACAGATGAGAATACTGAGCCCTTGTGAGGTAAGTGATGTCTGATGATTCATAGCTAGTGGGGTGTGAAAGTAGAACTTGTATTAGCACTCTTGATTCTGGGTTGATAATTAATTGGTTCATTCATTAAGACAATTGCTTTTCGTTTAGTTCACACATTTGTTTCCCAAAGTGATTTTATCAGAGAGCACATTTTTGGGAAATGTGTTCTCATTTTTGGGAAATGTGTTCTCTGATCACAGGATCAGAGAAGACCAGCATTCCCCAGAACTTCAGGAAGTGCTGTGATTGTTACTGCATACGTTGAAGCACATTCAACTCCACCTACCCATCCACTTTACAGATGAGGAAAATGAGATCCAAAGAGCTTAGGCTGATGGCTCCTGATTTTGTACATATTAGAATTACCTAGGGATCTTTTTAAAAAAAATCTATGGCACATCGAGCATATGGACCAACCAGACCAATAAATCACAATCTCTGTGGAGAAGGCATAGATACAATATTTTTTTAAATTTCCCAGGTGATTTTAATGTGCAGGAAAATTTTGGGAACCACTGGGCCAAGTGATATATTCTTATGTTATACCTCTTTTAGAAAGACTCATCATCCATTGTCAGGAAAAAATGATTTGGAAATATCAGGAGAAATGGAATAACCTTTATCAAAAAGAGACCCCACCTCACACACACACACACACACACACACACACACACACACACACATACACACGCGTGCACACACAGGGCACAGTTCTAAAGAACAAATGAACCAATATAGAAGAAAATGCTCTAGGAAACCAATGGACTTACATAATACAATACTATTTTCTTTCAGGAAACACATTTCAATTAGTCGTGAATGTTGTTTTATATAACTACTTACTTGGAAGAATTATTTAAGAATTACTTAAGTTTTGAAAGTAGGTCTAAAATTAATGTTTCTCCTGATATTTCTTATATTGTCACTCTATGATGACATTTTGATGGGAGTCTATCTGTTGTAGGGTTTTAACTTAGCAGCCCACCTGATCTGGCTTTCAGAAAGCTTCACTATGGATGCTGTTCAAAGATGGTAGCAGTAGTTTGGGTTCAATCATGCTTTATATGGGAGGGGACATACTTGTGCTTGCTTGAAAAAATAAAACCTAAAGACCTTTTAAACAAGAAATTATATTTATATTGTATTTTAAAATTTAAGTTATGTTGCAGATATAGTAAATCAACGAAGATGTAGGATATGTCATAATTGAGTTGCCTCCTTTAACCTAATGCTTTTGCATATAAAGCTCATCACCATATTGTACTAAAATATGTATAATTTTTTCTTGATTTTTCTGTATCAAATCTCCCCCTATCTGTCTCAGTTGGGCATTCAGACTTTGGTATAATAAGCTAAGGTGGAAGATTATGATATATAATTAAATGTTCAAATCTGAATAAAATTCCAGGTACGTGTTCCAGGTAGTTGTTTCTGGATTTCAGTTTTGATGTCTTTTAGAATTTGTTCACTTTTTTAAGGTCAAGATGAGCTCCCTGGACCTTGGTCCCCTGGCTCATGTAAGCTTCACTATTTGCCTCCACACTTTTGGCTCTAGCTCATTTACTTGAGGCTCATCCTTTCATCCCCGGATATCCTCTGTCCTTCCAGGACTAAGGTAGAATAGCAGGAGCCCCTATGTCAGAGCTGTTTATTTAAACTAATTAACTATCTCAACACAGTCAAATGCGTTCAGTTCCCAGTGACTTGAAGTTGCATCATGAGCACACTATTCTTACCTAGCTAGTGTGCAACTGGGGTGACTGTAAGAGATTATGGGAGGAGCTAAATGAATCCCCACCCAGTCACCCCTCAGTATATTCTGTCCTATAGAACTTAGGAATTTAAAGGAAAATAAAATCTTCCAACTCCTCACTCTTATATTTTAAAATATATCTTGCTTTCTGTAGAAAATTGTTTCATGGGATTTAGGAAAGGAGAGCCAAAAAATGCTTGCTCTGAAAACCAAAGGACCAAGTCAATAAGGCAAAGATCTAGAGCCTTGGTTAAAAGGAAAATCTCAAAGCATTGAAGATCTCTTCCTTTGTCTTGGTGATAGACCTATCAAAATAAACAGACCACAATGTTCCATTGCAGTGGTAGAAATACTACTTGAAAATCCTGGGAAAGTGACCACAGGAAGAGCTCTCCCAAAGACAGTCACTTCAATTAGGAGAAGACAGGAGGGGAGGGAAGATGTGCTGCCCATTGGGAGAAAGGAAAATGACTGACAATGTCTCCACTCCTACCCAGCAAGGCCCAGTGTTTGCTTTTCTGAGACATGAACCAGCATTTACATTTATAAAACCTCCCATTCTTACATGTGGAGAGCCTGATACCCCCAGCCATACATGTGGCTACTGGGTATTTTCATCCTATGTCCATTAGATGGTGATCTTAGAAACCATATGTTCTCAGATGCTTCAAATTCTGGAGTACCATTTGTAGGCCCACACTAACAAAAATGAACAGCTAGTAATATGTCCCTGAGGATGAGAATAAAAAAGGCCAAGATAGAGGGACAATGACTGAGATGCCCACATTGAGAAAACAAAGAAACCGACGAATTTTCAAGTGATATTTTTACTACCACATTGAGCAGCATGATCTATTGATTTTTATAGGTTTGTCATTAGCAATAAAATGTATCTTCAGTGTTCTAGAGTTTTCTTTTATGATGGCACTAGCTCTTCCCTTATTGACCCAGTCCTTTGGTTTTCAGAGCAAGCTCTTCTTTCTAAGTCTCTCAAATAGAAATTGAGGGATTACCAAGTGCCAAGCAATGTGATAGATGAAAATGAAACCATGAGACTTATCTTTACAAATGACTCAAACACCTCTGTTCCTTGTTTATAAGAACATGCATACTCCTTGTTTTAGAAAATAATGTCAAGATTTTTAAGACAGTTGCTTCCCTGTACATTTTTGAGCCATTTTCTTTGGTGGGTATGGCAAACATGACTGAGTCATGAGGAGATTGGAATATCTCTTTGTAGCATACCAAAATACTGCTTGAAAACTGATTTGTCACTCTCTATGAGGCTGGTGGCACTTGTTTTCTGTTCTTTGTGTGTTCATACACGTGTGTATGTGTGTTTTTTCCTAGCTTATCCATCTAGAATTTTATTTCCCTTTATCATCTGGAGCAGGAATATCATCTGTTTTCAGAGATTTCAGTGAGAAAAATTCATACTGGGGTCAACAAAGCAGGGATGCTGACCTTACTTCTTAGTGTAGAAGACACATTCCATGTTATGTTGTCTAATACTTCTGGATCAGAAAACCGCAACTTCTGTTTTTATTTAATTATTTCCCCCATTGGGTCCAGGTAGGGTAGGGACCCTCATATGGAATGCATCATAATAGCTGAGCCCATATTTGTATTTTGGAAAAAGCCCATAATGTCCAGCTTTTCTTCCACCCACAGGCCCCTTCTTTCTCTCCTTTGCTACAAGGAAACCCACTGAAGCTCCTCATAAAATACTGTGGTACTTGAGAACTAACAATACTGGAAACCTGTCTAGCTCCTTTTACTGTGGCTCTGATCTGGGGGGAGGGATTCACTCCCCTAAACTTTCACAAGAGATACAGAAAACCACCGGATGAGTCTCTAAGGAGGACAGGAAGATCTAACCCACATCTATCACTGTCTGCCTTGATCACAGATCCCCATGCACATGGTATTTATAGTATATGTCCCTGAATGATATGGGAAACAGCTATTAAAAATAATTTGGCTTCTTGCTGGGATCTATGAGTTTAAATGATATGAATGTGCTTGTTCCTTTATGCAATAATTAATGATTGATGTCCTCTGTGCCAGGTGTGGTATACAAAGAATGGCTCTGTCTGGAATTTAGCAGGATGCCTTCAGTCTAAGAGTCTTGGAAATAATTCCAATATTTCTGGTATCACAGAGAGCTGAGTTCACATTTCCTAGTTCTGCCATTTCATTAATGTGGCACCCTAAGAATGGACTTATTTCAATAGATCTCAATTTTCTCATTGAGAAAGTAAGGAAAAATAGTGCCTACCTCAGAGAGAATAAAATGTAAATGACATACTACATGTAGAGGGTCTGGAACAAACTAAAGCTTAACAGAAGCTAGTTCCTTTTTTCTTACCATGGTGAGTCTTTTATCCCCTAATTGAAAGGAACCACTTTCATGTCCCTACATCTGACCTTATTTTGGTCAATAATAGCCATGCAAAGAGATTCAAGTCTCTTAGAGGCAAGACCCATTGGCTTTCACCTGACAACAGACATTTCATTGCCTTAAATGGGGCTCTGTGCAGCATAAAAAGGAGAAAGGGATACTGCTTAAGACCAGGGTAAATTTACTGCTTACTGCTCCCTGTAATTTAAAGGGTTAATTTGCTTTCATGATGCTCCCACTAAGAACCACTATTATTATGGGATACAGGTTCCCACAAAAATAAAGAGAGATGCTTTTGTCAAAGCATAAACTGGCAAGACCATAGTTAATTTCCATGAGAGTCAAGAGAGCAAAACCCTGGGTAAGTCTTTGAAAATTCACTTGGGACACTTTATGTCCGGGAGACTATGTTTAAAAGACAGGAATCCCATACCTTGAGTTCACTTTCCCATGAAAGGCTCAGGAGTTACTGCAAGATACAAAAAGCAGTTTACCTTTCCCCTAACCAACCTCCCCTCCTCCACCACCACAATCTCCTCTCTCCCACTCCTGTCCACTACCTGAAAAATTCTAGCAATAGGAGGTGACTTGCTTTAACTCTGTGCTACTCAAAGTGGTCCCAGGACTAGTAACTTTGGCCTCACCTGGGAGTTTATTACAAAAGCAAAAGCTTGGGCCTCATTTAAACCTACTAAATCAGAGCCTGCGTTTTCACAAGATCCGCAGGGATTCTCATGCATCCTGGAGACTGGGGAGTAGGCCTTTAATTGGCACCCATGTGCAGGGGACATATACAGCTACATTTCTTACTCTTGGAGATGCTAATCAAAGACCTGTTTATGGTGAGAGTTTATGTCTATCTTCCTGTTGTAAAAGAATGTTTAGCACAAAGGAACACCATAACATCAAATCTCCATGCAGAAAAATTTAGACTTTGAGACTTTTAGAACTATGCATGGTTTGTTACATATCGTATGTGATATTTAGGCCTTGAAAACCTGCCTCTACATGCAGTGGCATTTTTGGCTTTATAATGTCATTGTCTAATGGGGATTATATCACTATTACTTGTGAGTAACACAGGACAGTTTTGAAAATCATACTTTACTATTATTTTCTTGCAGAAGCTGTTTCATATAGGACCCTGGGTAAAGTAAACACTGGTGGCTGACCTAAACTATATCGAGAAAATCAAAGGGTAAAAAAATCCACATATAATTTAAACACAGTCAGGTGTTAGGGATAGCTTGGAAAACTCCGTGGTTGGTTGGTTGGTTTGTTTAAATTTTCATTTACTTGTTGTTTTTTAAACAAAGACAACAATGTGGATTTTTAAAATGTAGCTGAACATGCAAAATCTGCAGGTAATGTTTAAGTATAATTATATCATGAAGTCATGGATTTTCTGACTCATATGTTAACATTATTTATTAGCAAATAGATATTGAGTTTTGGCAATATGCAAATTATATTACAAGGTTTCTTGAGGAATATGCAATAAAGGCATTAGATTCCTGTGATTGGAGGGGATGAGTGTGTTTATTATTCATCATCACCCATTATCAAAGAGAGAAAGCTGAAAAGGGAGGGATGTGGAAGAAGGAGAGCAGAATTCTGGGTAGGACCTAATCACTAAAGGTATCACCCAGCAGAGTTATCAACCAGAGGCTTGGCCTACTGTCCGTGCCATCTTGACCTTCCTGAACCTATGCATTTGAAATCTATATGTTCTGTCACCCAGAAAAAGTTGAAAAGGAGAGCCTTCTGGTTAGGTCAGGGGCAAAACCTGTACACTCATGGGAAATAGGAGAAGTGAGTTGGTGGACACGGGCTGTGACCCCCTTGACAGGCATGTCCCTTCACACTGTGGCATAATGTGGCCCGGTATGCTTTGAAGGCTTCACATGGCGGTGGTCTTGATGTGTCTTTCAGTGGACACTGATTTTTATCACCAATCCATAACAAACTATTTTGCCGACAGAAGAAAAAAGAGGGAGGGGGTAGGGGAGAGGACTGGTGAAGCTGATAACAGTCTGCATTTAGAAAGAGTTTACACAGATCGATCTAAGCATACCTCAGGGACCTCATCCGGTGGCCAGCTAGCTGCTCGGGATTTTCATGTATACACAGTGGGAGACTGAAATCATATGTTATGCTTCTGAGTTCCCAGTTATTAAAGAAAGCTTGCACAGATGCAACACAAACTTGTAATGCTCAGTGTTCATAACAATTTATATATAGATAAACAATTGTCAATGCTCTTGGAACTGTATTCCTTATATCTGTGCTTTTTACCTCATATAAATTATATCTCAATAAAAATAAATAAATTAATTAAATAATGTAGCTGGGGAGGGGCGATGAAAGGAAGGAATGAGGGTTAGATGAAATGCAATTGGCCTGTCACTGATAACTTTTAAAAGTGAATGACGATGAGTACATAGGGGTCCATTTACCACTTTTTCTTAAAAAGAAAAAGGCAAGGAAGTGGTTATTTTCAAGCCAGAAGACTAGTTTACTTTTATAGGGAAGGAGGGGGTTTGAGCAGAGGGGCCCACGGGAACTGGCATTGTCTGTTTCTTGACCTAGGAGGTGGTTACATGGGTATTTTCTTTGTGATAAATCACTGAGCTATGTATACCTACTGGCATTGTTTTCTGAAATGTTTGAAATGTTACATTTCAAAATAAAAGTTTTCCAAATTTTTGTAGCAAAAATGATACTATAGAATACATGTATAAAAATAAATGCATGTAAATTAACTAAAGAATTATATATCACAACCATTCCTAGGTGTTGTTTCATGCATAAATTAGAGAACACAAGAAAGAAATGAATGTAAATCCTATATTATGCCCGTCCCCCAAGGCTTCTGTCCTGCTGATTGTCTTTAAGAGAATAGTAAGTGCTCAGCAGTTAGGCAGAAGGTAGAGAGAGGTTAATTTAAAAATTCTGTATCTTAGGATGTTTTGTAACTTAGGCCCCTCTAGTCACACAGATTTCATCTCCTTGGAAATAGGAGCCAACAAGCATTTTCTTCAAGTTTAAACAGGTCTGATATGCCTCAGGGTCTTTGCACTTGCTGTGGCCTGTGCCCAAGACTCTGTGCTTGCTGTAAGCTGAATAGTTCCTTACTCACTTACTTCAGAACCTGATCCAAAGGACACTTTCTCAGTGCTAAAATCTCAAATTGCCACCATGTCTTTCTTGACATTTTCTAACTTATTTCTCTGTTTGATTTTCTTCTTGGCACTTATAAATGGTACTTGATTCCTTGTCTCTCTCCCCTATTAGCATGTCAGCTGCACAGTGACAGGGACTTTTTTGTCAGTTTTGTGCACTGCACTTAGCCCAGAGCCTGACACAAAATAGCTGCTCACTATACCTTTGCTGAATTTATTGAGTAACTGAAAGGAGAGAGGTGGAAGTAGGAACTGATATTCAAAAATTAGTCTTTGACATAATGAACATTTGTTACAAATGGCTTGTGGCTAAATGATCTATTTTATCTTACTCTATAATACTTTTTATTGTTATTTTTTAACTGCTGCAGATACAATGCATTTTGAATGCTAAGGGTTGTGAAACACAACCTGGGATCCTTGTTTATTCCATGCATTTAATCAAAACTCATGTTTTGAATTTGAAACACCAATGTGTGAAGCAGCCCTTGAACTATGACTTATTAATGTGTTAGAACCCTTCTTCACTTCACCCCCAGTCAAGCTCTATACTCCACAAGCACTCTCCAGATTTCCATTACTACAGTCATTACACCAGTTAAAGGACATAGTTTCAAGCTGATATCCTGCTGTTGTTATGAAGGGAATTGATTCTAATTGCCAGTTTCCTGCATTTTTCTTAAACATTTAGCCTTTGCAAGAAAAAAATTTAAAAAAACCGATGATGAAAATTCCACACGTTACTAGGATTACTTCATAAACAGAACACTCTTGAATTTGGAATTCCCCCCAGACTCTGAACAGAGCTTACCCACACAGAAAAACCTGAATTCATTTTGAAATGGGAGGAAAACAGGGGAAAATGTTATCTCTGAGCTATGACATTTGGTTTCCAGTGGACATAGAAAATGGACCCACATTCAATGTCAAACAGGCTGATAATGGACAGGAAGCACGGGTGTCGACACAGCAAGCCTGACCTTCACTGGCAGCAAAACCCTGGATGAAACCCAGGGCAGGAGCAAAGTTGGGGCTGCAGGTAGGGATGCAGGATCCCTGAGCTTGAGGATCTTGGGACATCTCACAGATAATCAGACTGAAGTCTGGCCAACAGGGAGGGCCCAGTGTATTTACCCATTGTTGAGAGATGAGCAAGGCAGAAAAATAGGCCCTGTTTCCAAGTCTTCCCTGGCTCCACTATCAGGAAAATAGGACAATATAATGTAGAAATAAAATACAGAAACTTCCTCTTTGCCATCATTTTGACTCTCCTGGCATAGATTTACACTGACATCAGTTCCCAGTGGATCCAATATGAAATTTATCTTCATAGAAATGTGACCCTTGATTGCCAGTAGATTATAAAACTGTAGCCAACAATAGGGCAAATAAAGATAAAGAAGTCTGGGCAGGACAAATACTGCATTTCCTACACTCAACCATCTAATTCTCCTGTCCCAGGAATGAATAAAAAACTAATGGATGCTGATAGCCATTAGGAAGCTCTCCTGAGCTAGCTGCTCACTGCTCATAGTGATAAAATAGATAATCTTCGTACACAGATTGGAACAGGATGAATCATCAATATTGCTATGAATACATGACATGTTATATGTACAAGGTGGGTAGGCAGGGATTGCCATAAAATGTTCTATTCAACAGACCAGCTTTGAGCACCACAGACCTTATTCTGTTTTCACATTCAGGCCTCCTTAAGCTTTAGGGTTCAGGAAATGGTTGTGTGTGCATTGTATGTGTGTGTCTTTGTGTGAACGTGAAGATTTTTCTCAAATGTCAGATTTACTGTTTTGCTTAACCATCCTTTTAAAAGACAAGCTAGAGTCTTAATTAAATCAACATCTATGTATATTTTACTTTGACTATCTTTAGGTTGTGGCTTAATATCTTTGGTCTTATTTTGCCCTGTTGCATATTTTTACTTTTTCTATTAGTGTCTTGCATTTATACAGCTGTTTTCAAAGCAGCTGTGACATATTTAAAAAATTTCTTCCCAGGGGAAGAAACTTAGACTAAGCAATATAGAAAAAAGAAGAAAGAAAGAAAAAAAAAAAAAGACAAGCATTCTTCTATGGAGTTCTGTCAGTATATTTCAGATATACCAGGAAATCAGTTAAGCTAAGCAAACATAGACATTTTATGGGGCAAGAACAAAGTAATAGCCTTTTTAATTCAATAAATCACTGTTATAATTGTCCCAAAGTGATCTGATTTGAGGAATAGACTTTGGGGAAATCCTCCTTCCCAAAATATCCACCTTATCTGGTTTCTCCTGATAGCTGAAATTCCACTGTTTGAGAGGACTGTTATAAAGCCAAGGGGTGCAAATATCTCTGTGAAAGGAGGAGCCACTGAAATATTTACACTTCAGGGTGAGGTGTTTAATCAAATGTGATAACTAACTGGGATGTGTTTTTCTTGTGCAGCCACTGACTTCCAAGTGGGAAGGGGTGTCAAGATAGTGGTGGGAAGGCCTGACAGTTAGTGTAGGAAGGTGTTAGAGACAAAAATCAACATCCTCCTTATATTTTGAGGAGCATATGTTTTAGGCAATGGGTCTGTGCAGTTAAACATTTTCCTGAGATTCGCAGAGTAGAAGTTGGACATAAAAAGAATCATGGGATATGGCAGCTTTTCCTAATTACCTGGGTTTCCTCTTCACCCAGAATTTCTGAAGTCAAACCCTGTTTAGGTATTAGAAAGATGTTTCTGATAGAATTGTGCATATGTGTAAGGAGAAGGCAGAAAAAAAATTGAGAATCATTGTTCAAACTTATCCATTTGTCTGTTATTAAAATAATTTGAGCCCCAGTGAAACATTGTTCCCTGGGACCTGGCAAAGTATTCTCCTAGCTCTGTACCTCTAAGAGGACAGAAAGGGTTACTACCATAGTTTTTTTAGGAGAGTCTTGTTTCTTCTATGGGCAACTTTGCCCCTCTTTCCAGTCCACCTGTCTTCTTCTCCCACCACATATGTGCTACCATATAACCAAGGCTTAGGCCGAGTTGCCCCTGGGCATGAGGGAACCCTGGGTCTTGTCTCAGAGAAGGGCAATACTGCAGCTGTGTAGTGGACAGATCAAGCTATGAGAATTCAGGAGATACAAACTTAAGATAAGTGGTTTAGCATTCTTGAGCCTCTACCCACCTAATTGTAAGGTGAGTTATCAATATTCTTCAGAATTTCAGCCAATTATGCTCCCTTCACAATTGTACTGTATCTATGAACCACATGTACAATCACATAGACATTTTTTATTCCTTTTCTTTTACTTCATTGACTCTGAAACTCAGCTCAATCCATACCCACTTCTTCCTTCAGTGCATTTACCACAGTTTTATTTTTTTATTTTATTTTTATTTTTTTAACATATTTGAAGTTATTTTTATTTTCATCATTTTATAGTAATCTTTTTTTTGCCACAAGAATTTTTTTAAAAATATATTTTATTGATTATACTATTACAGTTGTCCCATCTCCTCCCCCCACCCCCCTCCCTGCACACCCCTTCCCCCCACACTCCCCCTCTTTAGTTCATGTCCATGGGTCATATATATAAGTTCTTTGGCTTCTACATTTCCTATACTATTCTTACCCTCCCCCTGTCTATCTTCTACCTACCATCTATGGTTCTTATTCCTTGTACCTTTTCCCCCTCTCTCCCCACCCACCCCCCTGAT
>VMDR010030699.1:0-12287 GCA_007922815.1 Macrotus californicus
TTTTTCCCACTGTTGCAATGACTATACAACTTAGAAAACTATGCTCTGATGATCATATCTGAAATGTGTACTTACTGATTCTAGCATATAGCACTTCCAGGTTTTCCTATTTAATATACTTTGCAAATAATAACTGTCCACAGGTATTATTCTTAAGATACCAGCCTTTCATGAAATTATTGAACAGCACCTAGATACTCTGAAGAGCCTGTCTGAGATGCAGACCATATTCAGGAACGCTCAGCACAATATTGTGTATAATGGGAAACCTAAGTGTTTCATTGAGAATTGGTTAACTGTAGTATGGTTTTCCTGCCCTGTACAATATTCAGCATTCATTAAGATTGTGTTTCGAAGAAAATTTAGTAACATGGAAAATTATGACAATATATAAACAAGTCCCTATGAAAGTAAGACCTGATTTTAGAAAATGCACAGATATAAACAAGCAGCTAACTTCGGTTAGAACGCATATCAATACACGGTGGGGCAGAAGGAGGCTTGCAGTTAAGGTTTATGCAAAACACGGAGTTTATTCTTATATTGTTATTGATTATTGTGTTCTTTTCCAGACAGGCAACTGTAAGCCTACTTTTGTCCCACCCTGTGTATTAATAAAACTACTCATATTTAAATTTCATCTCTATGCCTTTCTGTTTTTTCATAATTTATAAACTATTTCTATTTGTAAAATTCTATTTTCCATTGTTTTCATAATTTATAATCATATAAATACGAATTATTTTAATAAAAGAGCCAGCTGAGCATCCCCATTTGAATTTGAAATTGGATTTAAGATCCTGAATCCTTTGGCCAGAATTATTTAATACCTCCTATGTCTTGGAGCTATGGAGACTGTAAAAAGGAAAAAAGCATATTTGAAAGAATCACTTGTCTTAATAAACCAGACATTATCTGTAAAATTCTAAAAACTTACTTTTCATGCTACAAAGGGTCTGTGATCCCTGTAGATTGGGTCTAAAGCAGACTCTCTTTTCCATTCTGATAACTTAAACTATCAAACTAATTGATGTTAAACCAGGGTGATTTCTGCTCCTGTTTGTCAGGGAGTTGGATAATAAATCTGTGATTTTTTCCCCATTAGTTTTTATACAATATATTCAGAATACCTGGTCCAATTACTGAAAGGAACACTGTTCAAATACATTCACATTATCCAGGAGCTCCTACACTCACCATGCAATTAATGTCTCACTATATCCCTGATAAATGCCTAAAACCAAGGTTTTCTTTTCTGAGTACTTTTCTTCAAAAGGAAAATCCAGCCCAGCTAAAATTCTTTCAAAACTAGATGAGAAGCATGAGATCCTAGCTGTTCAGAACATGAGTTTCTATTTTATGTATCATTTGCTACATCATCACAGGAACTTGTCACCCATCCATTCAGTTTTCTTTTTCTAAATTAAATTTATTGGAGTAACATTGGTTAATAGCATTATATAACTTTCAGGTGCAGGCATTATAATATGACATCTGTATACTCAACTGTGTGCTAGTCACCTGAAGTCTAATCTCCTTCCATCACCACATATTTGACCCCCTTTATTCATTTCACCTTCTTCCCACTTCCCCTCTGGTAACAACCACCAACCTGTTGTCTGTATCTATGAGTCTGTCTGCTGTTTGTTTTGTTTGTTCATTGGTTGCTCTTTGTCTTATATTCCACGTATGAATGAAATGATATGGTTCTTGTCCCTTTCTATCTGACGACTTATTTCACTTACCACGACACTCTCAAGACCCATCCATGTTGTCTGTCACAAATGGCAATTTATCCTTCCTTAGCTGGACTTTATCCTTTTTAAAGAAAATACGTTATGAGCGCTTCAGAAGCACTATCGCCTCGTGATAGGGATGAACTCTGAACTGCATTCCCTGGGTTCAAGTCTGTCCCACACCACTTATTACTGTGTGGCTTTAAGCAAGTTACGCATCCTCTCCTTGCTTCCATTTTTCTCATTTGTAAGAGGCAATAAAATAAGTATTCTCTCATAGGGTTGTTATAAAGTGTGTGTGTGTTTAGGTATAGATAAGTATGTGTCATATAAAGATAGATAGGCAGGTAATAGTGCAACATAAGTGACAAAGTGATATGAGCACTGGTGTGTGCTTTTTTGAGTTTCCTTTTCTATTAAATGCAATTACTAATATGACCCACCTGAGTGTATTATTATTTGTCAAGACTTGGTATGGTACTTGGCAAAGAGCACGAGCCCCGGGGATTTCTATATCACTGATGTTATCACCACAATTTCATATTCTATGTAAAAAGTGGAAATAAGGAATTTCTAAAGCTGCTGGCAATGCAGAAGCTTTTCAGGTCCTGCCCGAAGCCTGGCTTATTAATAAAGGATGGTTTACTGCTCAGAGGTGATAAAGAGAACTCAGGCATTCCAGCCACAGAGCTCCCTTTACAAGGCTTAGGGAGCGTCAGCATCTAAATATGTGTTTGGACACAAGGAGTCTACTGCAAAATATTCTGTTTAGAGCTCCATCAAATCTCAAAGCCACCAATCATCAAAAGACTTATGATACTCTCTTCTTTTGAAAATAACAATAACTGGAAAATCATGGGATTTCTTTTCAGAATCAAATATTTCTCATTTGTTCCTATGAGACTGGCGTCCAATAACTACTCACGCACTTCACTCTCTAGCTTCCTGTCACCCCCGCAAAAGCTTCCGGGGTGCTGGGGGAGCTGTGGTCAGGGATGTGGGAAACAGCTGAACCCTGAGGGCCTCCACGTTCAGCTGCTTCTCCAGGCCCCAACATTTTACCTTCAGGGTGGACAGACTGCTCCTTCAGACCCCAGCGCTGGCTGTGATGGGGCTATCCCTGAGCAGAGAGGCCTGTCTTAGAGAAGAACCAGATTCCTACAGGTCCCTTTCAATTTCCTTCAGGTAGTTTAGGTGTGTGCTCTCAGGGAGGATAGAAAACAGGAAGTGCAGGACACCTGCCACATGCTGGGTACAGTCCTGATATGTCACTCGTGGTGGTGGTGTTTTTGTCAGGTATAGGTTATTATATTTGATCCCACCTCAAACTACGCACATGCAAGAAACAGTCTCAGGGAGACAACAAGTGATTAAGTCAAAATTCACACACAGGTGTTTGTTTGCCCAGGTGACTTAGAGTTGCTCTCACCATTGGATGCTCATCTTAGATCATCTTCACATTGTGTGACCTTGGGCAAATCACTCAACTTTCGTGAACCTCAAGTGTCCTCCAGTGTCACGATACCAGAGTCACTCAAGTGTGGTGTTTATGAAGACCACAGCCATCAGTGAGCCTATCTGAGACGTGGGACAACCACTTTTCTAAAAATTTCGGTTGCGATTATCCTGGATCATTTCAAAGTCTAAAGGTGGTGCTGCCCCATCAGTCACTGGTATTTGCTGAGGGTCTGCTGTGTGCTCCTGGGCCTTCTGCAACAGTGTACAAAGTTTCAAAAACAGGGGAAGACCAGAATTTGTTCCATCATGGTTTTGCTGTGAGTTGCACATGAAAATTGACATCTGCCTGTGTGTGTGAGTAAGGCCAGTTTAACAAAGGGCCAAAGGAGGGGACATTCCGCCACTGAAGCCTAAACCTCTGACCCAGCTGCCTTCAAACACAGCTCCTTCCTCAGGGTCCCCACCATCACTTACAATCCTACAGCCCCTGTCCACTTGGCCCAGATTTTCCTTTAACAACAGGTGCACGCATAACTGGGGTATCGTTTTATTGCATTTTGATTTCATGACTGCAGCTGCTGGAATATAAATAAACTAGATGCCATCGTAGGTTTGTTTTTTTTTTAAGCTAAGACCCACAAAGGCAAAATATCTTAATATACTTTTTTTTGTTTTTGAATATACTAGGAGACTGTAAAAACTTCCTTTGCAACCAATTTCAGTGAAGCATTTCCACTAAGACTCAACACACCAGTGACTCCTTTGTAGATATCATGTGATCATCAGAGAAGGAATAAACTAAGGTTAGGCTGAAGATGGGTGTATTTTAGTCCAACAGTATCTACCCTTTCTTGAATTTCTTCCTTTTCTACACTCTAACCTGTGTACCAAGTAATGCCGAGAGATCACAGTTCTTGAGGTTGGTCCATTTGTGAGCGGAGGAAATCCTAAAACTCCAAACAAAATACTCCTCATTTGCATTAAATAAGGTGAGAGAAGAAAAGATAATTATCTTTGTAAATCTTTTGTGTGCGTATTGTACATTAGCAAGGTTCTTTTCTTTTTCTCAATATGTGTACATATATGTGTGTGTGCGCGTGTGCATGTGAGTGCATGTATGCGTGTGTATTTCTTTCTTTTTTTCTCCCTCTTCTTTATTGCTAAAATCATGAGGTTTAATTCGGCAGTGCCCTCTCTAGTCTTTAACTAATAGGAAAATTAGCTGCAGCTCCGAGGAGCTTTTAGAGACTAGAAACAGCAGTGGACTATTACACTCTGCCACCATCCAGGCTTTGAGACTGGAAGGAACTGAATTTTAAGTAACTCTTTCAATACCTCCCTTTCAACACATGTTTAATAGTACATGTCCTTTAACCAAAGAACACAGATGGTACAATGCGGTTTTAATTGGATTTCATGTTCCGTGCAATTAGTTACAGTTGCGAATGTAAAATCTACAATGGAGCAGGAAGAAATAACTTTATCAATTCACTTCAGTTTGTTAGGTCACTGACCTTTGTGGATTGTAGTGGGCGTACAGCAACTCAAGATAATAGCGGTGGGAATTCATATTCAAAACACATGCCATTGGTTAAAATTATGTATGGTTTGCAGGTCCAGAAATGGTCTTTCTTGATTTTTGTACATATGGAAATACGAATAAAGATGAAAATCTCAGCAACACCATTAGAAATCCTAATTCCAGAATCTGGAGGGAACTTATTCTAATAAAGAGGCCAACTGAGTGAGAGTAGAAATTAAAACACAGCCACAGATACCTGAAATGTACCTTGTGACATAAGTAGACTTGTCCTCATAAAGGAGACATTGGCAGGTGGGTGGGTGGCAGCATGACAATTAGCAATCGGTGTATCTCCCATGATTGTGCCTTGACCAAATAATCAAAAATGTAAAAAACATAAACGGTGAAAAACAGCACGCCCAGCTAGACCTCTCCTACTATGGGTTGCTTTTTGAGATGACAGAGCATTGGTTATTCCCCATGTCTCAATGGTGCCTCCTACTTCCAACACCTCACTTTCACTTTAAGAAATAAATTTATTCAAAGCAAGAACCAGGAAAAAAATTGGCCTAAGAAGTAGGGTGGGGATGGTCGGACAGGTTAGGCCTTACATCCTCACAGGCCACAGGTTCTACAATTGAAGCAGGGGCTGCAGCCTGGGCCCATGTGCTTCATCACCTCAGAGTGACAGAGGACTAGGAGGTGGAGACAGACAATGACTTCATGTCAGTCGATCCCAGGCACAGGAAGTGAGAAACAGGAGATACACTGCTAGGGACCTGTTATCTCTGATTGGCTGACAGTAAGACTCCTGAGTTGCTGTGTTTAAAAAAGCTGTTCATTCTCAGCAGGAAGAATTATGTGATAAAATGCCACTGTCTACCACGGGTGAAAAAGAGGTGATTTATTGTAAAGTTCCATGTATTTAAAAATCACCTCAATATCCACTCATAAAATGTGATTAAATAAATCAAGGTATACACGTGGTAACAGACCCTTCCACCTTTCCTTTTCTTTCCTGTTTAGAAGAACCATGGATTAACCCTCACTCTGATGTTTAAGGAATACACAAAAAGTATTTTTATACTGATTTTCTATTTCAAAGTTCCTAAAGATAAGTTTTAAACTAAATGGCTATTTTGATAATGGAAGAACACAGGTGTTTGTGGGAAAATTGTTTATTTGCCACGGGAGCAGTCATGGGTCGCCATTCACTTTGGTGGCGTTGTGCTGACAGCCTGTGGAGATGCCTAGGTCGTCCTAAGCGTCCTTTTTCCAAAGGTGGAAATCCCCTTTGCCACATTGACCTCTACTGGATGGAATGTCACAGCAACCCACCGCAGCTTAGCGAGTTTCTCCTAACACCCCGGCAGGAAAGCAGGGGAGGCGCAAAAGGGCAGAGGGAAATGCAGGGAGAAAGGCCAGGGAGGTGAGCACGGAAAACAAAAGGAGGGAGCGAAGAACGGAGAAGATGGTAACAAAACAGAGGGACAAAGGGGGAAAATGTATGAGGAAAGTTCACCAATCTTTAGCAATCTCTGTCTTGTCAAAAATAAATCAGTAAAAAAGACAAGCAGTTTTGCAGTTGTTGAGTTAGTTTGATTGTTTAATTAATTAGAGACAGTCTTTCCCATTTTTGTTGTTTGTTCATTTGTTTGTTTGTTTACACTTCCCGAATTACTCAGGTTGAATGTCCCCACTGATCAGCTAGGCCAGCACTTATTAACTCTCTGCTTGGCAAGTCTCCACGGCACTTTGGAGACTCCGCCTGGAACGGAGCCAGCAGCAAAGTAACAATTCAGCAAAGCGAGATATACACTGTGCCCACTGGCTTAATAACCCAAATCAGCTATTTAATGACGGATCTGAGAATTAGACTTTGCAAAACCTCACTGTGTCATCATCCTAAGGTGTGCAGTCCTTGACCATGGCCTTTGAGGATAGGAAAATACTGGGAAATACAACGCAAGATGTGCCCTTCCTCACCTGGCCAGGTCCTCTGTCCGTGGCCCAAGTTCCCTGTCCCTACTTCTCAGCGTCACATCACTCACAATGCTGTGCAGACATGCTCCTTTCCTGTTGAGCTCAGGGACTAAGGAAAACATCAATTCTCCCGGCAACCAAAGTTTCTGTCCTGTTTGCCTCATAAGGGAGCGAGGCCCTAGCTCTCCACTTTCTTTACCATCAAATGAATCTGTCCAACTAGGCACCTTCTCAAGCTTGTTTCTTACTTATTTTTAGATAGAAAAACAAAAAACACTCTCCATCTATCACTTCCTTGGGTCCTCCTGTCTTTCCCCCGTCTTCTTAAGTTTGTGTTTCTTTCCCCACCTCGGCATTCTACCTTTGAGAAAGGTATGCTCTATAATGCAGCTTGACTTAAATTATGGCCCTGCTGTACTATGTCTTTGAGCTGCTATTTTCCCTGCCTGTTCCAGCTGCTGAGCACAATTGCTACAGCTCAATTATTAAAGAGATTCTAAAAATAGCCCAGTGCAAGGCTGTCGACAAAGAAAAATCATTCAAACACAGCAAGAGACACAACCTGGGCAGCGAGCTCTCACTGTTATTAGATCCTTAATTCTCCCCACCCCCTCTCCCTTTGTGCTTTTCTGCTCTTTCTTTCGGCAATAATAAAGTAACAGGCAGCTTAAAAGGTCCCTTTTTGTACCCACAGGAATTTGCATAAGCTGATGACTGCTTTGCCTCCTCCCAGACTCTTTAATAAAAAAGAACAGCCTTGCTCTGAGAGCCATGTCACATAGCTGCATGCAGCGGAATTTACAAATCATTTCTTTCTTTGTAGATGGGTGTGCCCTGTTCACTGTAGTTGCCCAGTCTCCAAGGAGCCCCTCCTTAAATGCCTCCCTCTGAGCTGTTGTAACCGAGAGTTTACTTCCTGTGCCTCATCTTAGAAAAATATTTGAAATTAGAAAAATTAGAAACAGTAGAAAAGATAGCCGCAAATTTAGAGTTCTAGGCTCAGTATTTTCTTCCTCCTGCTCTGAGAAGGGTACTGTTAGGAGAATGAAAAGACAAACCACAGACACAGAAAATTTCTTCAAAATATATATCGATAATTTTGCCAGTAATATTGGACAGACTGTTAAAAAGCAACAACAGAAAACAAACAATCCAATCAAAACATGGGCAAAGAACTGAACAAACACCACAACAAAGGAAATGTACAGATGGCAGACAGTCATATGCATAGACATGTTACTGTCGGTGTTTAGCTAATTATTTAGAAAGGAAAGGGGCACAAAGAAAACTAGACACTGAGCTTAATGAAATGCGGAGCATATGCCTGTCTGCTTCACCAGGAAGCTACAGCTCTTCACACTCCAGGGGACCCAGCACTGTGCTCCACCAAGGGGATTAGCACGCCTTCCTTCCCAGCTCCAGTATTGGATTGTTGGGGAGTTTTGGGGGGTAGGTGCTGGACCAAAGAGGTCTGTCAGTTGAACTAGTGGGTATGGACCCATCCAAAGCCTAGGGAAAACTTGGGCAGTTCATCGGTCATTTTAAAAAGGCACATGGTCAGTCCCAAGCCCAAGCTAATGTAATCTCAGGGGAATGAAGAATCTCAATCTCGCCCCCCCCCCCTCTCTCTCATTCATGACCTATGACCTGCACTTGCACCATGCATTCACGCATCCTCTCTCCATAGCCATGTGGTCCTAGCAGGGGGGGAGCCTGAAGACTGCAGCACAGAAGTGGACTGCAGCTGGAAACATGCATTAAGCCAGTCGGATGCTGGACTGGACTGTACTTTAATGTGGAGCAGAAACTCTGGGCACTGGCTTTTGTGTTGGCCCTACTGAAGGCCAGACTGGACTTTTTCCATGGTGAGATGGACAGAGATGGGACGTTGGGAAATCAGGAGGGGAACCTCCTTAATTTTACATCATCAATAAAGTTCACCACAAGCCCCATCCTCCCATGCATTCTCAGAAAATTATTTTTCTGGCAACACCAGAGAACGCATTTTCCATTGATAACAGATACTCGAAAACACTTGGCATTAGAGAAGTACAAATCATACAAAAATTACTTACTATTATAGACCTATTAGAAAGGCTGAGATCCAAAAGTGACAATACCAATTGCTGGTGAGGATGTGGAATGACAGGAATTCTCACCCGTTGCTGGTAAGAATGCAAAATGATACAGCCACTTTGGGAGACAGTTTGGCAATTTCTTACATAGCTAAACTTAGTCTTACCATATGGTCCAGCAAACACTCTTCTAGGTATTTATCCAACTGATATGAAAATTTATGTCCACAAAAATTACACAGAAAAGTTTATGGAAGCTTTATTCATCATCCCCCCAAACTGGAAGCAACAAAGATGTCCTTCAATAGATGAATGGGTAAACAAACTGTGGCGTATCCATACAACGGGATGTCATTCAGCATCAAAAAGAAATGAACTACCAAACTATGACAAGAAATAAAGGAGACTTAAAAACACATTACTAAGTAGCCATTTTGAATAGGATAGAGTAATTTTAGATTCCAATTTTATGGTATTCTGGAAAAAATAAAACTATAAAGATGATACACAGATCAGTGGTTTCCAGGCATCAGAGAGAGGGGTAAGCTTTACTAGGTGAAGCATAGGGTATTTTTCAGGATGGTAAAACTATTCTGTATGATACGCTAATGGTGGATACTTTACACTATTCCTTTGTTAAAGCCCACAGAACATTAAAGCACTAAGAACAAATATGAATTAAATTAAACTTTAAAAATGAAAATTAAATGACATCTAAAAATTATTTAGAATGTTGGCAGAATTTCCAGGATGAGTACAGAAACTGACCAAGTACCTAACCAGTATTACGAATCTATGCAACAATCTCACTGTGGGCGAGAAATGTGTGGACATAAGTTGACTTCGGAAATATCTGGAGTCTGCTAGAATAGAGGCAATGAAAATTGTTCATAAGCACCGCATTGTAGTTGATAAAGTTGATCGCCATGAGTGTGTGAGTTAACAATTTGGACACCTGTACACATCCATATTGGAGTTGAACAACCAGCTGATTAAGCGGATGGCAGGTTTCTCTCGCTGTTGCAATGGTAGTATGTGGATGAGCAAGAGGGAATAGGCTAAGTAATCCTTGTGGTAATGGATTAGAGTTGCAGACATCCGTATGGACTCATTTTTAGTTAATATAGACATAGATGGCTACATACAGAAAGACTGAGATGTGTGTGAACGCGCAGGTTAGTGAATGTACATGTACTTCTTGTTCTGTTGGCCGAGAGGGCCTAGAGATAAAGATATCCAGTAACAACGAGTACACCCAGCACTCCAAGTGTGGTTTCTAATATCTTGGTTCAAAAAAAGGAACCGGGGCACCTTGGAAAAATAAGTGAGTCTAGCACTGGGACAAGAAAAAGTAAGTGTTAAAAAAAAGAAAAGAAAGGAGTGTATGTCCAAAGGAAGCCAAATGAGCAAGCTTCCGACAGCCAAAGCTGGAAAACTTTGAGTGTTGCCCTGGTAGGGTGGTTCAGTTGGCTGGAGCATCATCCCTTGCACTGAAAGGCTATGGATTCCATTCCCCATCAGGGCACATACCTAAACTGTGGGTTCAGTCCCTGGTGGGGGCACACACAGGAGGCCACTGATTGATATTTCTCTTTCATACTGATGTTATTTTTTTCTCTTTCTATCCTCTCCTCTTTCTCTAAAATCAATAAACACATCCTTCAGGGAAGATTTAAGAAAATAAATGAAATAAAATACTGTCGGATTATAACCCAAAGTACCAAAAATATACACGAGTACATAGCAATGTAAAATAAGTATCTGAGTAAGCCGATGTGGAGAAGAGACAACTCTCCTGAAATGGAATTCCAGACAGTTTATGTGGACGCTCTACCCTGAAGAAGTGGAGCTGAAGCACCGTTCCTTAATTGCTGGCTGCCTGCAGTAACTTCCTTCTAAAGAGTGCACATGCTGTGAAAAAGTGGGAAAAGAAGAATTTTACAGTGAAGAAACCTGATAAATACTATCTCAGCCAGATGATCAAAGTTCACCTGAATTGTGATAAGAATGTATCCTTGATATGAGGGGATGAGAATAGCACTTTTCCTCTGTTGTTTTTCTCCCTAAAACCCATAACCCAGTGTCATTGTCCAGAAAACATTAGAAAAATCCCATTTGAGAGACATTCCACACACTAGGTGCCCAGTGCTCTTCCAAGCTATCAAGGTCATCAAAAACAAAGATGATCTGAGACATCGTTCCCATCGAGAGAAGCCTACAGAGACACGAAGACTAAATGTAATACGGTTTCCTGGACTAGACTCTGTAAAAGAACAGAAAAAGGGCAGTAGGAAAAAAACTAAGGAAATTTGGAAAAGGTAAGGACTGTAGTTAAAATAATACAAATAATTTACATATACCAAGAAATTATTAAATATTTTGCAGAAATATAATAATATTTTGGAGATCTAGAGGAGATTTTAAAGAATAAAATATGCTTGATCAGCAAGATATAGCAAACTTTGTATCTTTGAAAGAATTCACAAACGTTTTGAATGTCCACGGACCATTTAACAAAATCAATTACATCCAACTTCTTAAAGAAAAACTCAAGACATTTAAACTTTTCAGTCTGCTTTCTGGCCACAACTCAGTAAGTTGCAAAATTAATAACTAGGGAAAACTAAATTCATTAAATGATTGAAAATGAACATATACGTACTGTGACATAGAAATGTCACATGCACATCATGCTGTTTCTCTTTCCTGGGCAGAGGGGAAGACTGCATTTCCCATCCTCTCACGTGGGGAGGCTAGGACCATGTGACTGAGCCCTTCAGTAGGAATATGAAGGGAAGGAACATATTTCTTTATGTTTTGGGCAGTTACAGCAATCTCCATTTCCACTCTTTGGAAGCTGGGAAGAAGTGACTTTAAGGTGACAGATTCATAAGATAAGAGCTGCCCAGATTCTTGAACTATCTAACCTGGGTTGGACTTTGATGTCAGGGAGAAATAAGCAAGCCTTGGCTGTTTTAAGAAACTGAGAAGTTAGGGGCTTCTTTGTTCCTGCAGAATTATCTAGCCTGTCACACCCCCAAATTCACAAACTGCTAAGAAAGTAGGTTAAAGTTGAAGATAACTTCAACACCGATAGTACTTAAGTAAAAAAAAAGTCAACTAGAACAGTACACATCAAAACAAGTGTGTGAGCAAATATATTATTCAATGAAAAATCATAGTTTCCCATGATTCTACTATTAGAGAGAACTAATCATATCTTTATCAACTATTTACCTTGATAAGCAAGAACAATGCAATAATTCTCAGAGAAACAAGTAAAGGAGAATAGATTAAAAGGGGAAGCAATTAATTGAAAAATAAAAGTAATGCCAATAACAAAACTCAGCAGTTTATTCTTAGAAAAACCTAATTGAGGAGATCAGCATTGTGTTGAGAGTTATCGAGAAAAAGCAGAAGAAATAAACCACACTACCAATTAGAAAAGTGATACAACTACAGGTGGGAATGAACACTAGTGTGTACAAAACCGGATACATGACTTTTTTTTTA
>VMDR010030700.1:0-12288 GCA_007922815.1 Macrotus californicus
TAAGCAATTTTTCTTCCACCGATTTTTTATTGACTGCAGTTATTACAGTTTCTTCACATACACAAGTAAGAACTTGAAAAGTACTTCTCTGTGTCACTTCATTATGCAGGTGAGACGCAGACTTGATAATGTAAGCTTTCTTTACCTACTGCATGGGCCACCCATGTTCAGCTACTCTTCTGTTTGTTGTGTCTGGTCTACTGGCCCAGGAATCAATAGAAAGTAGGAAGAAAAACAGGTAATTTCTAATGCCTCCTATGAATTTTAATTTACAAGGATTATTTAATAACACCTCAAGGATAATTCCTTATGCAACATCATAATTAGGACTATGTAACTGGAAATATGACTGTATAATATAAAAGGAAAATAAAAGCTACCAATTATGGAACATCTACTGTGGGACAGGCACTATGATCTATGCCAGGGGTCAAGAAAGTTATTTCTGAAAAGGCCAAACAGTAACTATTATAGGCATTGAAGCTATTTAGCCTCTGTAGCATCTACTTAATGCTGCCATTGTAGTGTGAAGGCAGCATTAAAAAGAAGCAAAGGAACGAGCATGGCTGTGTTCTAATATTTTCTGTATAAACACCAGCAGTGGCCTGCTTTTGACTGAAAAGCCATAGTCGGTCACCTTCTATGTAAATTATCTATAATCATTACCACAAATATCAAAGAGTGGTATTGTTGAATTTACTCTACAGCTGAAGAAAGTAGGATTCAGACAGATTTAGGAAATATAGGCTCTCATTGGGAAAACAAAGCTGACCTTCATCAAATGAATTTGATAACAAGGCAGTATTTACCAATGTCAGAAGTTGACTAAGAAGCCAACCAGGGTGCAGAGAGACAACCCCAAGGCCAGCAGCAGAAGAAAGTTGTTACCATCCAAAAGGAGACAATGGCATTAATAGAACCCAGGCCCTGGGAGATGTCTGCCAGGGACCTTGTTGGAAAAGGGATGTCAAGAGAGACCTAGAAACAGAGGTTACTATTTGGGGGAGCCTTCCACAGAAAGGGGAAGAGACACTCTGGCACTCTTCCTGTCTTCCTGCCCTCCAGCCATGTGGGTGGGCCTTAGCTGGATTCTAGTTTGCAGATTACCAGCCTCTTGAGGCACAGAGCAGAGCAGGGAATTAACCTGGGAACACACAAAAAGTATCAGCAACATGGAGAAGTCACATTGTCACAGTTAGAATCGGAGTCTGCCTCCCCCAACTTCTGGGCCCTTCCAAGGTACTACAGTATAAGTACAGCTAACCTCTTATCTTTTCCTCTTCCGTTTTATCTCTGTAATGTTTCTTAACCCCTCAAAATAAAACTCTTGAAATCTTTAGCTTCATTCTGTAGCACTCCATATAAACAATATTCTATTTCTGTGAAGAACTAAAACAGGATTTCTGTTAATTGGCCAATGCATTATTTTGCCATGTTGAAAGGATCATGCTTACAAAAAAATTAGCCTATTGGCTTTAAGTTATACAGTCAAGTAAAGATTCATATAGAATACATACATAGAAGATTATTTCATTTTCACTTGATTATTAACTTGGTAGATTTTTATTCCCATTAAATCTTAGTCTTAACAGATTATTTTGAGGACTGAGAGAAAAAGAGGCCTTGATAAACTGGCAATTTTAGTACTATCGACATACATTTTTTAGAAGACTGTTGTCTCAGTGCTTGCTGGAGTCATTGCAAACACATGCAGTCTATGTACCAGCAAGCACATGGTTAGCTCTGGGATTCCAGGGGGCCAGTGTAGGATGGACAATGAGTTGAGATGCTCAGATATTATCATTTGCTCGAAGATTCTCTACCTTCTTAGGGAACCCTCTCAGTTACGTTTCAACATGGAACTATTTCATTACCCAAAGATCCAAAATGAAGATAACACATAACTACAACAAGCAAATCATGAGAGTCCTTAGAGATTTGGAGAACACAACACCACAGCACCCCGTGAAGGAGAAACCTAATTCCCAGGAAAGAGAAGGAACATTGGGAACTTTGCAGAGTGTCCTTACCATAGATGTCTGTCCCTTAACTTGAGGCATAATTAAATATGTTACTGTCGAATTTAGTTTGAATTGTAAGCAGTTACAAGATGGGGAGACTGAGGGTTCTCTGCAGTTACAATTTGAACTCCTATAAGAAAAAACTGATGATTGCTGTATCAGCCGACGTGACAGCAAAGAGGAGGCCCAGAGAGCAAGGACAAACCTGCACCCCGAGGGAACACATTTGCTTTAGCCACACTCCCCTCCAATGGTTTCACCACTTCCCAGGAAGAAATGAAACAGGGCCACACCATTTATTATTTACAATCAGCTGCATATTTATTTCTTTTGAAAGGTCCTGGATAGTAGCCAAAATTTCATTCTCTTTTTAGACTCTGGCTACCTCTGTTCTCAGTTGAGACTCCAAATCTTTCCCTTAGTCCTAAATCAAAAGAAGAAATTTAAATGCTATTGAAGAATAATATTAGATGAATCAAACTGGCAATTGCTTGTGAGTGACTTGTGCCCGCTATGAGCTGATCAAAGGAACTGAATAATGTCAGTACGGGGATGGGCTCTGGATTCATGGGTTTGAACCTTGCTCTGCTATCACTAACTGCAGGCACATAGTCAACTCTAAGTGTCTATACTCTCTGTGCCTCAGTTCTCACCCCTATAGAGTGAGAATAATAACAGTATTTTTAATGTTGTTGCTGTGTGGATTAACCATGTAAATCATTCTGATACTGTGTTTCCAAAACTGAGTGTGCATATGAATCACTTGGGAATCTTGTTAAAATGTAAATTCTGTTTTAGTAAGTCTGGGGTGGGGCAGAAATTCTACATTTCTAAGATAATGCTGAAGGTGTTGGTCCGTGGACCATAGGGCAGCAAGGATTCCTAGAAGTAACTGGTACGTGGTAAGGTTTAAATAACTGTCGTTGTCGTCATTACACAATATCCTCATCCTTAGGGAATGGTGGTTTGGCACATTCGGGTGCCGCTCATTTCATACATTATTTTGCAGACAGTATCTTCCAGAACAGTTGCTTTTTCTGCCTGACTTACCCTAGGTTGAGTTTTTTGTTTGTGTGTTTGTTTTCCCTGATACTTTCCTTTTCCTCATCACTTCTACCTGAAGGAATCTTTATCTTCTCAATTATCAACATATTTTCTGTAACACTTTTGCAAAATGTACCATTCCTTGACAACTTCTCTACTGTGTAAAAAATTTTCCCTCCAAATAGAATGCATGTTCTGGTGTCTTATTGGCCTTCTGAATCAAGTACTTTTCTATCCTAATGCCCCAAACATGTGAAGTCCTAAGTGTGTTTATTTGACTTGGAGAAGCCATTGCTTGTCCATACTTCCTTCTTTCTGAGATGAGCTGACACAGGTTGGGATATGGGGATCTGTCTCTACATGCAATTCTTGGGATATCTGCCTTACCATATTACCTTGCTAAACCAACTTGAGACACAGAGGCACATCACATGCATTTCCACTAGAACGGAGGCCAGTGCAAATAGGTTCTTTCCAAAAATACCTGTTATGACTGTCAAAATCTTTAAAGTTACTTGTAAAAGATTTGAGGATATACAATGATATATATTTTTTTTCCAATATTCTGGGTACGCCTTGTGAAACACAAGTTCTAATCAATCCTTTTGATCTTCCCTGTCTGCTGAAAAATCCAAGTTGCTTCATGTCTGAATCTGTGCTGGTGATTGGATGACTTTACTAGGGATTTGTTTTTCCTTTAATTTGAATAGAATCTTTCTGCTGTTGTCAATTTTATGAGCGTAAACAGTTTTGGAAGGGAATGTAAATGTGCAAACACCAGAGTCTTGAAGACTGGATCTCATCTTCACCGCTTTCTGGCTCTGTGGCTTAGCAAAACACCTAACCTACCTGTTCCTCATGTTTCTCTTTGATTAAATGAAAGGAAGTAATAATTATTGTATATATGTATAGTTACTTACAACAAAATTGATCAATCTGAGTCATTTTTATTGTTGATTTTTTTCATATTTAGAAAAGCCAACTTGAAGGGCATGGTAAAAAGAGCTTTCAAAAAACTATATTTTTTGTTCTCACTACAAATCAACGCTTCATTCTAAACACATAATTTATTAACCAATAAACACCATGAATTGAATCAGAGGAAGTACAAGTTAGATTCATGTCCTAATTTTGATAATAATCTCAAGGGACAGAGTTACTAAATTATATCCAAAAAGTTGTGACTTTTTTTTTTGTTTTACTTCTTAAAAAATCAAGTATATTAAGTCTTCAATTTTGGTCAATGAAAATGTGAAGAGGAAGGAAGGAAGGAAGGAAAGAAGGAAGGAAGGAAGATACAACAGAAGACAGTGAAGGAAAAGAAAGGGAGGGAGGTGGAAAGGAAGAGAAAAGAGAGGAAAATGTCAGAAACCAGTTGTGTTGAGGAGAAACTGATAAATAAGCAGTCAGGTGATGTCTCTCTGGAGGGAGGACAAGCAAGCCCAACTTGGCTTTCATGGAACCTTTAATCTGTTCAGAGGAGGATGAGTCAGGAAATGAAGTTCTCAGCTGCAGCTTAAGTCCAGAACTCAAATTAAGTCACTTCAGTTTCAAGTGCTGAGACTCTCTTACACTCTGAAGAAGCCACAGTCTCACACCTTAGATTCTACTACAGTGTTGACAAAACACCTGCTTTGCAAAATCAGACAAACTACTCACCACCAACCGCATTGCATCTGAAATGCTTTTATTGTATGAGATGATCCCTCTTCTGCTCGTTAAATGAATCAGAGAACCAAGAAAAGGTATTTGTTTTCATGATGGGCATGGCTACTAGAGGGTCCAAAAGTAAAAGTTGCCACCACTCTGTATTATTTGAAGCAGTGACCAACTGTAATATCTCCACCAACACAAACACTGGATTGTGTTCATATTGACCTCATATATTCAAAAATGCCATTAAAACCTTTGGGGATAAAAGAATCTTTTAAAGCAAGGGTACACTTTTAATTTGAAACTTTTAAATACTAAATGGATGCTAGTATAATTTAATTAAAAGATGAAATTATTATTAAAAACCACGGCCAAAGTTGTCATTCTGAAAAATTGACATCAAGAAAAAAATTAAATGAAAAAAAAACATTATTTGCTAGATAATGGTCCACAATATTTTTAAATTTATTTAAAATCATTTTGTGTATGATCAAAACTCAAATAGCGGACTCTTGAGTTGCTATAAAATCTCTACTTACCATTATATTAGGTAGCTATCACTACAGTGCGGCCGCACCGCAAGCAAACATAAAAATCTCAGCGCCACACTATCACACACACTTACTTAGGTAATAAGCTCGTGGCTGGGGGGGAAGGTTAGTAATCTAGGCTGGGCTCAGTGGGTGTCTCTACTTCAAGCTGGGCTTGGCCACTTTCCGGGGCTTGCACTAAGATTTACTTCATGAGTGTTTATTCTTCGACCCAGACTGACAGGGCAGCCGTCACAGGGTGAAGCCACTCTCAGGGCGATGGCAGACAGCACAAAATGACGGGTAGAAATTGCCCTGTCTTCTTACGGCCTAGTCGCAGAGCTGGGGAACCCTCACTGCTGCCTCGTCCTATTGGCCACGGGTATAGGAAGAGCCTTGAATTACGGTCTTTTATGCAACGTACCACAACCACCTTTCCATAAAACAATATTATAGTCCACAAGAAGGAAGACTGAAGAAGACAATTACAGATCTATGAAAACTGCCGAGGAGGTAACTGACCAGAAGCCACCTTGCAGCCAGAGGGTCCAGTTAAGAATCTCTCATAGAGCGGGGAAAGGTGAAGGAAAGGCCCTACTCAAGCAGCTGAAGACTGCACCAGTTCATATTTACTGGAAATCTCAACATTTAAAGAGTAAGAGTAATAAAAGCTGAATTTGGGAAAGGATTTATTCTGTCAGTAAATTTTTTAAATTCAGATTTTTTCCTGTTCTCTCTATTTATCTTTCAAAACAAAAAAAATAATGCAATCTTAAAATGATACCTCACGTTTTCATGTATGATGTTTTAAAAATGAATGTATCCAAGACTCAATTCAGAAAAGCAATGAGGCCGTTGAATGCTGAACCGACGCACTCACTGCAGTTGGACGGTGCTGAGCGTCAGGGTGAGGCCTTGCTGGTATCAGGGTGGGGCAGAGCCAGAGAGCAAGACGCGTGTGGACTCTGCCCTGACAATTACCCTCTCCATTTTGGGGTTTTGAACTGAGGAAATTAGACTCAACCAATATTTAGCTATATTGAGAGGTTTAAGAATCAAGGCCTATATCCATAGTTCTCAAATAGGGCTGCACGTTGGAATCACCTGGTGGAACTTCTAAAAAATTCTAAAGTCCTGGACTCACCTCACAACAGGGGTGTCAAACTCATTTTCACTAGGGGCCACATCAGCCTCAAGGTTGCCTTCAAAGGGCTGAATGTAATTTTAGGACTGTATAAAACGTAACTACTCCTTAACTAGGGGCAAGGAGCTCTACATTTGACCCTTTGAAGGCAACCTTGAGGCTGATGTGGCCCCCGGTGAATATGAGTTTGACACCCTTGCCTCACAGATTCTAATTTAATCGATTTAGATTAGGGTCTCAGATTTGATAACTTCTTAAAACTTATGAGATAACTTTCAGGTGCAGTCAGCATTGAGCACCCCTGGCCTGAAGAGTCTTCCTCTCCCATTGCTCTGTCTGCCACACATCTCTCTCTAGACAGGAATCCTGGAACCACGTGGTTCAGTTTGCTTTATGGAAGAAGAGTGTAGGGACAGGAAGGGAAGGGAAGGGAGGAGAGGCCAGGTCTCAGGAGGCACTATGCATTTGCCTGCCTGTGGGAGGAAGCAAGGGTGGCAGCTCTACCCCCGTGTTTTACAAGATTTAAAGACTCTTTTGGTTGTGGGGACACAGCAGACTCTAGGGGCAGCTTATGTACGGCAAGTAGGGTGGGTTTAGCTAAGGTTCACAGGCTTCCTGCAGATGGGCTGCATGAATAAAATTTCACAAGCTCTGGGGCACAGGAGCTGTCCCTACTTGTCAGGTACCCAACTCTAGGATGATTAGGGCAAGTGCATAGGGGCCCCAGGTTGTGAGAGCCAATAAAGAAAGTGGTTGGGGTATGGGTTTAATCAGCTGCCCAAAAAGCTTGTGTGCAGGATTTTAAAACTGGTCAAGACATTAAAAAAAATAAAAACAACTTACAGCCTAAGAGCCATCAAAGTGATGCCTAGCTCAGAGGAAACAAAAGTCCTGTCACAGTGTGGCTCCCTGAATGTCCTGCCCTCTGACTGATCAGATTTGCAGGCCCTTCGTCCTCAGCAAGGGGTCAGAAGGGAGTGGTCAGAGCTTGGAAAGGAGCTCAAAATACAGGCCCACAGCTGAAAGCACAGGCCACGCCCCCTTGTCCAGGAGAGACCAGATGCATCATGGAATTCAGAAGTGTTTTGGTAACATTCCTGACGAAATCTAGGACAGCAATGTGAAATACATGAATACTTCTGCAATTAAGTTTATTAATATTTATTTTAAGTACGATAAATAAAGATTACAAGTAGCCTCGTGTCACTTCAGGTCAGGTTTGCAGCTGCACGAGTTCAGGTCAGGTCAGATATTACTGCAAAGTGAGGAAGAAACAAAAACTTCTGTTTTAAGATCTTTGGATATTTCAGACCTTCAAATAAGAGGTTGTAGGGATGGGCAAAAGTAGGTTGACAGCCCTGGCTGGTGTAGCTCAGTGGATTGAACGCGGGCCTGAGAAACAAAGGGTTGCTGGCTCGATTCCCAATCAGGGCACATGTCTGGGTTGTGGACCAGGTCGCCCGTAGGGGGTGCATGAGAGACAATCACATATTGATGTTTCTCTCCCTCTCTTTCTTCCTCCCTTCCCCTCTCTCTAATAAATAAATAAATAAAATCTTTTTTAAAAAGTAGGTTGATAGTTGTTTATGTGGAAAAAACCCTATAGGTTGTGATGATTACAGTAGCTTTATTAACTCAAAAGAATGTCAGAATGGCCCAGTGCACATGGGTACAATCTCATAAGTGCTCAAATAAATAATATAATAATTAACAAAGAATAATACAGTAATAAACTCTGTTTTGTGTACTTACAAATGTAAACCTACTTTTGCCCCCCTCTGTATATCTTAGATTTTATCTGAATCTACACTGTTACACTGCAAGTGATAATGATTTCATAAAGGTTAAAAATCGCAAGATAATCTACTCATTCCATGACCACTTACTAAATACTCAGCAGGCATGGAGTATTGTCTGGGGTACTGGGGATACAAAGCCGGCCATGACAGAGTGTCTGCTCTTATAACAGTGGGAATTGTCACAAATTGTAACAGGGGAATTCTAACCCACCCCACAATTTTTTTTGACATTGTTTCTGTAAGTGCTGACTCTGACTAGCATCTAACTTGTAGATAAATAGTATGCTTGTACAAGAATCCTAGGGAATGACTTCAAAAGAGACAGACTCTGACTTTCAGGTACCCCAGCTCCAGGAGATTTGCTGACCATCCATGGAGCCGGGATGACGTGAAGCCAGGATGATGTGAAGCCAGACCGACTAAACCTGGATGATACACTCTGCACACACCACTTGCCTTATCGGAGTGGACTGTGCTTGTAGGCACGTAGGTTACTTTTCAACCCCCTGCCTTGATCGCTTTGTTCTGTTCCCCTCGGCCTCCTTATAAAAATATCTGCCTGCAATTAGATGGGAAGACGGGCTTTGTGACAATAGTCCCCCATCTTCCAGGTTGCTGACCCCTGAAAATAAATCACTTTCCTTTATGTCAGCACCTGCCTCTAGAGTACGGGCTTTCACAGTAGCAGGCAGCTGGACCTGCGCTCGGTTACACTCTCAGGGTACGTCTGCTCTGGTAGAGAACGCTACTGTGTAAAAGCAACGTGCAGTGAGGCTTCCGCAGTGCCCTGTTCCGAGTACGGTGTTTGGTTAAGGCACAAAGGTTACGGAGCCAGGTAGAATCGGGTCAAGACCAAGAGCCCAACCTCCCGATTCCACACATGAGAATATCTTGGAAAAATATTTTTGAGTCATTTATACAAAAGCAAATTATATGTAATGGTGAAATGTTACAAGGCACAAATAATTACACAGAGGAAAATAAAAATCCCCCATTATTTCACCACCCTGAGATAACCAGGATCAAGGTGGTGTTCTTCCTCTTTGCTGCACAGGTTGGTGGGCAAGAGCTGGTATTTGGGACTTCTGCTACCTCGGTTTTCATGCCCTCCCCCTACTTCCCAGCTGTTTGAGCTTAAGCATGTTACTTAACTTTTCTGAGCCACATTACTTTATCTATAAAGTAGCACCAATAATAATAACGTTTCCGTCATAGTGTTGTTGTCAGGATTAAGTGAGTTAATAGATGCAAAGTGCCTAGCGTAGAGCCAGGCATGCAGTCCATGCGCTGTAAGTGTTGGCTGTCCGTTAACCTCCAGGCACGTGCTGGGTTGCCTGCTGCCCTCTTTGCATCACTACCACCCACTTCTAAGGAGGTCTCTTCTTTGCAGAGTAGAGGTCATGTTTCGGGTTGGGTTTTGCCTATCCAAAGAACCCACCAAGCTTTGGAAGGTAAAAGGGTGGTGATGGTGTGAGGCAGTTTCAGTGGCTAGATCTAAGGGTGGCTGCCGAGGGCTCATCAGCTTCTCAGGCTTCTCAGTAGTTTCTGCCTCACAGCTGTAGACACAGCATCTCCAAAGACTTAAGAATTGCAGCCAATTCCCAGAAATGTCCAGAAGCCACCCTTTAATTTCTATATGAAACCAATTTGTTCCTATAATATTTAAAGTGCCGCTGTTTTTTTAACTTTATTTTATGCTACAGCTACTTTGAAAGACAATTTGACAGTTTCTTTCTTTTCTTTTTGTTCTTTCTTTTTCCTTTTAATCCTCACCTGAAGATATATCCATTGATTCCAACGAGAGAGAGAAAGGAAGAGAGAGAGAGTAAATAATGATATGAGGGGAACATCAATTACTTGTTCCCCCATAGGACCCTGCCGGGACCGAACCCGCAACCCAGGCACGAGTTTTAACCAGGAACCAACCTGCGACCTTTTGGGTGTGGGTCAACACTCCATCCAACTGAGCCACACTGGCCAGGGCTAAAGTGCCTCTGTTTTTTTGACTGAACTCATAAAGTTCCTTTTGTGTGTTTTTTTTTGTACCAGGAGTGGTGTGGAGGAAGGGAAGCTTTACAGAGAGGAATCAGGAATTAGATTAGATTTGATTTGATTAATTTGATTAGATTTTAAAGCTTCACTGCCAATGGAAGACGAGACACTGGCCCTCCAAACCACACCATAATGATTACGTTTCTCCGATCATCCGTTGTCCCGAGAATCAAGAACTGTAGAGAGGCCAAGGGTTTGGGACACAGGTCTTACCCCAAACCGACCTTGGTGGCACCTCAGTCTTAGACTTCCTGGCCGCAGAATTGTGAGAAAATACATTTCTGCTGTGTAAGCCACCCAGCGTGTGGCACTGTATTATGGCAGCCCTAGCAGACTAATACGGTGTGTTCTGTATGTATTTGGACACATGGTCATTGTTAAATAAAGTTTTGTCAAATTAACTAGAGTTGAAAATAAAGAACAGAGCATCTAGGACAGTTGTAAGTAGTTAAGAAGCTACATATACAACAATGAATAAGATAGGATATGTCAGCTCTGTGTAAACAGAAGGATTTTAGTTCCCAATACTCTGTAGTGTGTGTACATGAAGGTACTTCCCATTGGAAATAATGGGATACCTTCTAGTTATATTTAGTGGTTCGGATATCTCCCCAGTCCATTCCTTACTCCGACCTCCCTTGACCACGACTGAGATATCATAAAAAAATATTCCTCCAAAAGTCTCTTTTCTCTTATGACAATATCTAAAGTTGTCCCAGGCACTTGACCCCATTATCCCATTTTGCTTCCTTCATAACATTTATCTCAATCTGAAGTTATCTTAAATGTATTTTTCTTTTTATACCTTTCAATAAAATATAAATTCTGTGTAACCTTGTTTTTGTGCTCACTGCAGTGTTCCTAGCACCAAAAACATTGTAGGGATTCAATAAATATTATATGAGAAAAACATTTTTGCAATTGACTGCAGGAAATCTTTGAACTAAATTTATGGCCTACAATATGGCCTAAATTTTGTGAATTAACTTTAATTCTTCAGGCATTTGTGTAACAGGGTGCAGCCAAGGGGGGGCCCCAAATAGGGATTTGTAATGGGGTCCAGAACTTCGTGTCCAGGAAATATTAGAAAAAAAAATATATATATAGGATGTCCTCACCCCAAGTCTGAGCAGCTCTGGGGGATGGGACGCATGGAGCAGGGCCATTGAGAGTTGTTTTGAATAGCAGCAGTTTTGCAGATAACCTCTAGAATTGTCGTTTAACATATCTATAATCTTTAACTGGTTTCATGGATATGTTAAATAGCTGTGGCCATGCTTTGAGCCAGGGGGGATGGGAATGACTTCAACCCATGATGTAACTGGGAGGCAACTCCCCCTGGTCACAGAGCCTGCGTGAGAGCTTGGAGATGATGGGCTCCACACCACAGGGCCACACCTGCCCGGACTTATTATGGCAGCCCAGCAAAGCTGGAAAAATACGGGCATGCTGGCAGCTGTAGCCAATTGTGGGAGGAGTCGGAAATGGTGCAACAAAGGAAGATTGGTGCTGGGACTTAAACCCAAGTGAGTGAGGCAGCTGTGCAGGGTCTTTTTGGGACCACGCGGCTTGGGCAGAGAAGAACCAGTGGCTTTAGGGTGCTCCCTTTTTGCCACATGGCTTAGGAAGCAGGAGAGACTTTGCCTGGAAGGAAGTGGGTGAGAGGACTCTTGCTGGTGGGCCAGGAGAAGGTGCCACGTGGGTTTGGATTAACTGGAGATCGAGATAGCGGCACAGCTGATGGTGCTAGAACTGAGCAGCTACCTGAGCCACGGACTTCTACTTCTTTTTCTGAGATTCGGTACCCCGAACTGGTAAGAGGGGGAAGGAAGGACTGTGCATTTGTGGGTATTCTAAAGAACTTTGGGATCCCAATGAAGACATTAAGTCATTACTCTTAAGTTTGTATAACTCTTTAAATAAATAATCCCTTTCCTTTTCACCAGTCTCTGGCATTGAGAGATGTCCTTCCCTGACAGTGGGCAAGGTGAACCTCGTATGGATGGGGGATCCTTGGAGCACAAGGGTGGGTCCATTTGGTAATA
>VMDR010030701.1:0-12289 GCA_007922815.1 Macrotus californicus
AAGGCCAATGTTCTTGCACGTGCAAGGGGCATATTACAATATAGGTAAAAAGAGAAATTATATACCAAACTGCTAAGTATATATGTTGTGACTGATATACACTGTGTTTAATAAAGTATTTTTCGAACGGATTTATTTATGAACAAACTGTAGCTGAACTCTGTAGGTTTGTATAGGCATACATGTATTATTTATGATATGTAAGAAGGGAAAGGGAAACTATTTGAAGATCACAGCTCAGCTTGAAAAATGTTTTCCAGCATGTGTTTATAAAGTGGAAGTGTATAGTTTTTTTAAGTAACAACTTTATTTTGAAAAAAAAGCAGGGGCATAGAAAATGCTTTCAGCTCCAAACTGTATTATATATTTTACTGTGACTTCAAATAATCCTTTTTGTCCTTTTGTTTTATATTCTTTAAAATACTTCATTGTAAAATTAAAATAAGTCAAAATATAACTATAACTTTTTCCTCAAAATGTGTCAACTTGATAGAACGTAACTCCAAACATTTTTAATCCAAAATAATGCAGCAAATGCTTATTTACTTAATTACTGATCTATTACATTCTTTAGCCAAAAGAATGTAATAGATACAGTAACTAACAAAATAAACCAGGATAACTCACTCACCACACCAAAACGATACCAACACAGGAAACAGTATTAATTGGCCCATTGAACACACCGCTTTGTAGTTTTCTTTCTCCAAAAAGCAAAATTTAACACTGGGTTTTTAACTCTAACCCTTCCCCCGCCCAGCTCCCCAAGTGTGGTGCTGTAGGAGACACCCCACTCGTTAAAGGCAAATTAATACGAACTCAGGAATCAGCAGTATGGCTTAGCCCCCACATAGTTATGAACACCTCTTATCTTGATAGGATCATATTCTGCTTACAGAATCCAACAGAAGCAACTTAGAATGCTTTTAATGATTGATTAAACTGCTCATTTGGGGTTTTATGCTGTGTATTACATTTGGTTTGTAGTAGTTTTCTTTGAAGATTTCCAAAGGAAAAAAAAAAAAAACCACAACCACTAAAAAGATGAGAGTATTTATAACCCCTTCTCCTAGGCTATACCTGCTTTTCATTTTTTCCCTCATTTTTGTTTTAATAAAGACAAGCTTCTCAAAGCTTTAATTTTTCTGGACATTAAACTGTCTTAGGAAGTTCTGTTGTGTGATTACTGAAGATTTTGTGTTTTTTAAATTGATTCAAACAATATTTATTTTGTGCCAGAATGAATGTTTACTACTTACTATTTTATGGTCTCATATTTGTGTTTGCAGCGTGTAAACATGTTCATCTTTCTAATGATATTCTACTAGGGAAGATGACATGCTTTACCCAAGTATGTTTCGAATATGGCCACTCTCCCAGCTGGGTCGCTGCAGAAGTTTCTTCCTGCTTCTCGTCCTGCTCCACTCTCCTCTGGCCTCCACAGAGGGGGATTTGCCAGTCAGATTCTAACAGATTACATCAGTATAGCTTTTTTCCTTAAAGCCCTGTGATGTCTCTCTGTTGCATCTAGAATCAGATCTAAATTTGTTAACTTGGCTGACAAGGATATTTGTTGTTAGGCCTCTAATTCCATCCCTGGAACTCGTGGGTATAGCGTCCTCAGACTGGGCACCTCCCCCAAATCTCGCACAGGTTGCTCCAGTGCAGCCCCTGGGGGGGACATCCCTCAGTTTTTAGCAAGTGGTTAGTGAGTGAGCATGGCTGCTTACACTCCTCGGCTGTGGTCAAGTGTTTATTCCTCAGGTTCCATCCTGTCTTGCTGGCTGCTTTCTTCACAAGGCTCCTTCCACACCCAATGGTGATTCTCTTTTTTCCTGTGCCCTCAGCTAGTATGTCAGCCTGAGGAGGAAAGGAACCTCGGTCCTCGTGGTAACTCTTGTGCCGTATGTGACCAAGGGCTTGACACACAGTCATTGTGTGATACAGACTTTTCGAACGATGCTGGATGAATGCACATTTTGTTCATGCATGAGCAGCATATCTTCGAAGGGCTTCTGGTGACTATGCATGATGGTGGTGGTGGTGGAGTTGGTGAGAACTTTCCAGGTTCTCTCCATCACCCACTTTTGAGAGCTACTGAACAGAGTGAACTGAATATGAAGTTGAAGGTGGAACGTGGGGAGAGTCTCAAGAACGAAGTCCATCATCTCCTAGATTCTGCCTGCAAGGCCAGTCTCCTTAGCCAATTTCCTTCAGAAATCCACGTCCAACTTCGGACTGCCTAGCCTGTAATTTGGGGCTGTTAGTAATACAGACCTTGGATTCTCCTGTAGTTGAAGGAGATAAACCTCAGACAGCTGGTGGGTAAGCAGTATGAGCACAGGTGGACTCACTGGGTTGGTCAAGTTGACTCTACACAGAATTGGGAGGGAGTTCAGGATGTCTACAGGTCAAACCGGCACCCCTTGCCACCTCCCGGGAACCCTTCCTATTATTCCCTTATAGAATTCTGTCATGCAATATTACTAAAATAAACTCACTTTCTACTGGTAGATGAAATTTTGGTTTCCATTAAGATTATTCTTACACCAAACTCTACAGAGTATTTCTTCTTATTTCTCTCTACTGTAAAATAAGCAAGTTTATTGCCGGGTGTGTCTTAGTCTATTCGGGCTGTGAGAACAAGATACTGCAGGCCCAGTAACTTTTCAACAACAAAAATGTATTCCTCCTAGTTCTGGAGGCTGGGAGTCAGAGAGGTCGTGTGGGTGAGGGTCTACTTCCTGGCACAGAAAAAGCCAACTTCTCTCGGTGTCCTCACACGGCAGTCGGGGCGAGGGATCTCTGTGGGGTCTCTCTTATGAGAACACTCATCCCATTCATGAAGCTCCACCTCATGACCCAAGTATGCCCCAAAGTCCCCATCTCCTAAAAGCATCATATTTGGGGATTAGGGTTCCAACATTTGAATTTGGGGGACACAGACACTTTTGACTGTAACAGTATGATGGCATGACTATAAGATCGGGGGAGGGGTTTGAGACTGCAGGTACAGAGCAAGCCAGAGTCAAGAACAATAAATCTCTTTGGAACACACTCTAAACTCAGTTGTTTCCCTATAATTGACCATTGTCTGAATTTTTTTTTTTTGCTAGGCCCACAGCCTGTATTATCTTTGGGCAGGATATATTGTTTTTTAGGAAATAGCATAGTAAAATGTTATCATTATAAGCATTACTGAATCAGATATTCTCAGACGTACCTTTAAGGTGTCCAAAATATATTACGGATTATGTCACATTGCCAGCAAAGAGGAAATTATAACAAGTAACTGCCTCATTTTTGTTACGACTTCAGTAAACACAGACCCAACTGGCCCTGAATGATTACCACAGAGCGCTATGCAGTGAGCGGTCTTTAACGGGTAGTTGTTTGTGATCAAGCAGCCTGAAACCTGCCTTGACATAAAGCAGAGGAAGTGCTTCGGAGACAGACCTGTAATTATCAGCAGCAGGTGCCCGTAATGGAATGCCAGAGAGATGTTTAAAGAGGCAAATGTTACTTCAGGAAAGACTTCAAGACTGTCAGTTTAGACCAAAAGATGTCAAATTAAGACTGGCTCGAGAGCGGTATTAAAAGACTATTTCTTTGGAAACAAAAGAAAATGTAATACATTCCTTTTATCCAAATTAACCTCATCCTCCACATGCCTAAACATTACCAAGAAATGAGGTCTGAAAAAGGTGGGACTCCATATTTTAGAAAAGCATTATTTCACAACGATAGATACTTTCTAGTTATGAGAAGGTTTACTTATTGTGTAACCAAAAGCTTTGCTCTTTATTTTAATAAATGTCACATGAATAAATTGAATGAATGAAGTTAGTTTCTTTTCTAAAATGAATTTTCATGACTTCAAAGGATGCCAAATCATTGCTTTCATAATCGCATGTGACCAAAAATTTTTATTCCAATTACTTAAGTTAGCAATATTCTTTGTCATAACTTTTAAGTTGAAAAATAAAAACAAAATAAATTCTATGTTTAATATACATGTACTTTTATATACATTTTATATTTTAGTAGTTTACTATATGTTATTAGGTATTTTTCCATTGTTGTCACCCTTCAGTGATAACATTTTTCAATTTTCCCCTTTTTCTAAAAGAAATAAAATACCACCATCTATTGTCAGTGGTACGGAGAACGAAAAATGATCCATACAATAAAAGTGTGTAATCAAGTCATAAAAGAAATGTTAAATGTGATTTATAAAATGACAGGTCTACTTTAAGAAATACACTATTATTTAAAAACTTTTCTTTCACCTTAACGTATACACCAAAGGCTGGGGTTTATATTAGTTTACAGGATATTCTGTTATATGAGGCATAAACAGACTAAAGAAACTTATCAAAATGAAGTTGTCTGAGTCGTCTTTCACATTTTCGAGTGGGTAGCTTTCTTTCTTTCTTTCTTTTCCAAGGAAGCATACACTTTGGCTGTTTTCACGTTGTGGGAGTGAATGAACCTCATGGACCGGATCGCCTTCTGTGGAGAGAGGCGTTATGATATATCTGTATGACCCCATCCACCCTCAGATGTGCTGAGCACACATTTGGGGGAATGTTTGTTTTCCTGCCTAATGCTAACGATACATCTATCACAAGGAAAACAGATGGAGAAGTAGTCACTCACTGCTTTTGCCAGCAATGCCTTTAGCTCCCACAGTGGCTGTATGTTAAGATACTGCCCTACTTAAAAGGAAGACATAAGGTTTACTCTGGAAGTTTACCAGGACAGACCAGCCCTCAAAAGTGCAAAGGGAAAGATCTCTGTAGCTAAACTAAAATAAACTGAAGTCAGACTTGACGCACAATGCTCAAGATAACTCTGTCTAAAAATATGTGTGTACGTGGTAGAGGGTCTTGGTCCTTGTTCAACGTGGACACCAAATATGGGAGACAGATTCAAGAATTGTCCAAAATCAGATGGATAGATAAGGAGAGGGGGAAATAATATTTTCATGACTTGTAGTTTATCAGCACATTTGGACATTTGGCACTGCTTTTCTTCAGGTTGTCTAGCAAGTTAAACCAAGCCTCACATGAGGCCCTCATTTACACAGGTGAACCATGCGCCCAGGTTGTTAACTGGCGTTCCCACTAGTGAAATGCAAAGTTTACCTGGAGGAGAAAGATGTGCTTAGAATCGGCAGACGTGAGAGTTAGAATTTATTCCTAACTATTTTAACGTAGTATATGCGCTCAAACCACAGCACAGCTGAACTTGGTTTATGGAGAAAAACGTGTGGTACACCTGAGGTCAGCGCCATTCTGGAAGTATTACTTGCTATATCCCATAGAGATAAATGAGGTAGAATAGTAGAGCATATTGTACCTTTCTTTAAGAACCTGAAAATTTTGTTAGGAAGATGAAATATTGCAGATAAAATATAAAACTACAAGGCGGAAAACTGACAGAAGACTAAATAAAATATTTTGAAAGAGAGAGAAGAGATAAATGTGATCTGGTACCACAATTTTCAGCTGGGACACACTCTTTAGCCAATTTCGAGAAAGGACTAAAGTACTGCACTCACTTAACTTAAAGGCCACTGGAACTGTTTTGTTACAGCTGGGCAAGGTTCAATTCTCTCTTCACCTCTTCCCATTTTCTTCCCCTTGCAATTTCAAGAGCAATTCTGCCCGCTGGCTCTCTCCTATTAACGGCTCTTGTCTTTGCCTTCAGGTGAGGAGTTACAGAGACCTGGCGTCTGCTTTCCTGAGTGGCTCTTTGCCTTTGCTCTCCCAGGGCCACATTATACTGGAGAAGTGCAAAATGAGTCTCCAATCCACATGTAGCTGTTTTATTACACGCGCTGTCGCTGAGCTACTTTAGGCCAGACATTACCACATCTCTCAGCAACACTCTGAGTGTGTCAAGTGGTACAGGTTTGTTGTCTCCCTTTAAATACAGTTTTACATGTTTTAAAACTTGTTTGGATTTTGAGTAATGGTCTCCTTGGTGCCGTGATGTTTGTAAAATGATGTCAGTGCTTGAAGGCAGAGTATTGCTGTGTTACATATTTCCCCTGCTCTCTGAAGGGTGTGTGCGGGGCCAGGGGCGGTGGGGTGGGTGGCAGCCGCTGCACATGTCTCCGTGGGTGGGAGAGTGGATAGAGTTAAGCATGATCAACCTATAGAACTACTTCAAAGTCAGTTGTAGAGACTTCTATAATTAACTAAAATTATTCAGATGACTTTAAATTGTAAAACGCAGAGGGACTTAATACGAATCGTTCTGAAACTTAGATTTTAAATTCAAAACGTAAGACTGTTTTGCCTAACGTGGTTCACAGATGTTTGAAAATATAGAGACAGGGGTACCTAATTGATAAATATTAATTTTAAATTTGATAGTGTAATAAGTTTTAGAGCTATCATGTTCTTACTCCGTAGTTCTCCCTTTGGTAAAGGCTTTTTAATATTTTTCTGGTGCCTTTTGTCATCTGGGGACACTAGGGGTACTGCTGGGCCAACAGTGTCGGGGATGCCAGTGAATATTTCCGAAGCTCTGGTATGTTCCAGGTTTGGAGCAGTGAAAGCAACAAAGGGGAAAGGGCTTGGGAAAAGTGGGACGTGATCCTGCAGTTGGTGTCACAGCCGTGCGTGGGAGGCTCTTATTAAAAATTCCGCAAGGGACTGGATTGAAACATGTATATAAAGAAACTTTATATTTTAGATCGATAAGAAAATCTCCCTACATTCTTTCAAAAATGAAGTCCTCTTAATTCTTCACAAATGCTGTTTTTTCTCATTTGACCCACTCATCATGTCTATGAATAAATTTTTTCCTAAAATACTTGAAAATAATCTAAAAGCAATTATGAATGCTTTATTATGTCAAATGTATATATGCAGAAATATATCGATAACTGTATAGACCAGCGACTTTCAACCTTTTTCATCTCATGGTACACATAAATTAATTACTAAACTTATGCAGCATGCCAAATATGTATTTTACTGCCAATCTGACAAAAAAATGGGTACAATTTTGATTTGTTCACACCAGACAGCTATTGTGTTGCTTGTTGTCATTTTTTAAATTTACAGTCCAAGGGAAAGGATGTCCGTGCCCCTCAGTAAGTCGTCATGTATCACATGCTTTAAAAATTCCTGTGGCACACCTGTTGAAAATCACTGCTAAAGACTAAAAAGCTGAAGACCATGAAGGTACAGAGGCTGAACAGTAATATTTCAAATCCTGAAGTCGCACAGCTTAACAAGTGACAATCTGGACCACAGAAGCTTTGTTTAAATTTAACGTTATTAACTCAGTGTGGGAACACTGGTCAGCAGCCCCAGTTCTCAGTCATACACCTTTATGATAAAGAGTGAGTTGTCCATTATTTGTCAATAAATACAATTTATTAAGTAGTTAGGGGGAAGTGGTCAAAGGTAGGAAAAGTACAAAAAGCCCTGAGGAGTGTAAAATTTGGAAAACGCTGATATATTTTGTATATTAACATGTGTTTCATCATTAATTATGAAAATATCTGGAATTGAAATTGAGCACATTGCGTGAGTTTAGCCCATTTTTGTATTTTGATTTTATTTATTTGAATTTATTCGTAGAGTTCTTATATTGATTTTTTAAAATATTGTCACTTGACTCAAAAGTTGATCCTAGAAAGCTCTGATATCATGCTTTTTACAACACCATAAGGACATGCTTTGGTTCCTATTACTGGTTTCTTTAGGCTACATTTCTTTTTTCAAAAAATTTAAAATTGAACTCTCAGCTACTTTTATTCAAGAGGTAATTAATGCAGAAATTATTCTTTTTGGTTTTTTTTTTTTTTTGCTAGTTTGTAATGTTGATTATTTCCAATCCACTTGAGTAGTTTCAGAGACGCCAACATAAGGCAAAACTGACGTATGAGAACTTTATTTCAACTTAGGAAAGTGAGAGGCTCATTTAGGGCCTCTACTCGACTTTGTTTTTGACTTGCATTAATTTATTATACAGTGCTTGCAGTCTTGCTCTATTCTGATTACTTAAGCAGTGTGGGCTTTAATTTTGATTGTCACACTGAAGTGTAAAACTTTACGTAGACACTGCAAGCGATGGGTTTGTTCTAGTGTCATTTACTAGTTTAGTTACTGTAAATTGTTTCTGACCCTCCTTCATCAAAAAGTGTTTTCTTTACCAAATTAACGTAAATTTAACTATTTCTTGACTAAAATTTGTGTAGACATATATTTATTTGCATACTATATGGCAGAATTTGGAGCCTTTTTTAAATGAAGCACATTAGCACTGAGCCTGTATACCTGTCTGCCTGCAGTGTGTTAGATAGATGACTAGTTGTATTGTAGCCACCCAGCGGTAAGGAGACCACTGGGTAATAGTTTTTACCCAAATTAGGTCATTTTTGTGAGTGAAAGGGAATGCTATTAAGACTTTTTCCTGGACAACAAGCATAAACTGGGATTGTCCTGGAGAAATGCGGAGAATAATCACCCTACCAGGGGACTGACTACGAGACCCTGCAATGTCTTCTGAACCACTAGGGAGAAAATTTGTGTGTGTTCGCAGTGGTTTTAGAATTCACCACACAGTGCTTTGTCTCAAGTTTTTGTAAAGTTATTTTACTTTCATGAAATTGAAGAGAGGAATTGATTAACCAGAACTGTTATTTTCTTGACCAAGTCCAAGAATAGAGTGTGCTTTACCTGTGTACGTACACTCTTCATGAAGCCTACGTGGATGGATATACATATATATAATATGTCTCATATATACATATACATAAGAACATATATAATGCGTTGTGGGAGCAAAACAGTTTGCTTCCAGTGACAGATTATTTTTTTTAAATAATAGAAATTAAGACGTTTTAAAAAACTAGAATATATTTTGCCAGGGTTGGTTTTTTGCCCACGTGTCTCCTATTCCAGTGAGTTGTCATTCCACTACTGGGAATTGTCACCAGACGGCCATCTGCTTTGAGAGGCCCTGTCAACATGTTGATTCGGGGCAGCTCCACGGCCACACAATAGCACAACCCGCAACAGAGGAAACCTTGAGTGGGCTTCTGTGAGCTGGTTTACTTGTTTTTAGTTGATTTCAACTTCAGAGCATGGAGAAATTCGACTGGAAGGTAGAAGTGGATTTTTGGACTGAGAAGAAGTAGTATTTCTGAACAGTTATTTTGGACGTGGTGGATTATATTTGCTATGTATGTCTTTGTTTTCAGAAGTATTCTTAGATCATTGATAATGAAGGTTGCATATGGTTATTTTTTTTAAGTACTTATTTTGGATGAGAATTTGGGTGATACATTTTGAGTTACGTGTGTTTGATGCATATTTATCTTGTGGTATTTACAAGAGTCATTTTATTAAAAATTTCTACAATGAAAAACAAAAAAGAATAAGTAACGATTAAATACCCCTAGTCATCAAGTTTTAAAATGTATTTCTGCACTGTAGTTGTAAGAGGACAAGTTTGGAATTTTGCTCAAGGAAAATTATAAAGCAGATCTAATTTGCATTAGTCCTTGAGCCTTCGCTGATATTTTAGGAAGAAGAATAAACTTGGGGAAACAGTTATATTTGCTCAATTAGAACTACTGCATAAGGCCAGCCACACAAGGAAGGGCATTCTCAAAATTGCTATTAGGTACATTATACTTCCTTTTGGCATTTGAGCCTCCAAATGTATTCCGTCAACTCTGTGTGCAGTGTTTCTTTTTTTGACAAGGCATGTAGAGGGAGGGCTTTCTGTGATTCTGCCAGGCTTCAGTGAACCCACCAATTTGGCATCTTTTTAAAAAAGGAACACACGAGAAGCTGAAACTCAGACGGGAAGCTGACTTGCCTTGGGTTCTGAAACTTGACGTACCCAGCGCATAGATTTTACAGATAAGGAAACAGACTGCCGCAGAGCCCAGGGTTAACACAGGTGCTCATGTAGAACTGGGGTGACAGTCTCTGGCCCCCGGCGCCCGGATCTAGCTGCTTCCTCCCACACAGCACTGCATCCTCCACTGCCCTGCACAGGTTTCTGTTCCACGCCTCTGTGTCCTCCTCTTCCTTGGAAGACACAGGGGTCCTGGCTTCAGTGCCGACTGCCACCACTGAGGTTTCCTGAGTCAGTGGGCCGAGTGGAGGGTGACAGACACTGCTGGGGACTGTGACAAACCAGAGAGCACAGCCCTGCCTGACATGGAAGGCTCTGGGTCCTCCCTGCAGGAGGGTGGGCCCAATATGGTGACAGCTTCCAGTTTGTCAAGAAAGCCCAGAAATCTCAATCCTTACTTGACATTTCTCGGGCTGGGCACATCTTAGAAAACTTGCATGCAGGTGGACTTTTGCCAGCTACCTGCCAGATTGTGACCTCCTCTTAAATGCATGTTTCTCATCTCCCTGACAGCAGCAGCTGCAGGAACAGGCCCTGTTGCTCAACACACGCAAGGCGCCATTTATGCATTATCTCGTCTGATCTCTTCAACAACCCAGGGAAGTGTTGACAATAAGGAAACTGAGGCTCTGCCAGTTTGAAGTAATTTGTCAAAGTCCAACAGCTTAGTCCAGGGCTAGGATTGAAGCCTAGACCTGTCTGATTTGCAGTTTTTAATCTCATCCTCACAATCTTTGGCCTCCCTGATGGCTCAGCCGTTGCTGGATTGAATTAAAGCTACTACTCATGAATCTGCACAGTTTTCCAAAATCCATTTTAGTTCAGCTTTTGAAACACACTTTGAATTACCACTATGTAAAAAAGCACTCTGTGCCCTGAAGATGAAGGATTACATTGCACCAAGCATGGCATTTGGCCTGGTGAACAAGCGAGGCATGGAAACTAATAATTATTTTAAGCATGGGCCATGATAATATCTAGAATTTAAATCACCTCTCTGGTGTAATACATTTCTAACTGCTTATTCAGTTGCCTCCTATCTAGGTTGACACATATTTCTCCTCATTTGTCTTCTGGAAAAAAATCAATAAATTATTTGTATACATTTAACAGAGGTGAAATTAAGGCTTTTAAAAACCTTATTAGGGGGTTGACACTTTCGACATTTATCCTAAAGGTAACAATGTTTCCATTTGATTTATTGTGTATTTGGAATTGGAACTCTAATGGACTCGAAGTGTACATTCGATCTTTTATTGAGCATTATTTTAACTGCAATTTTTAAAATTATTTTGTTATTATCTTGTTCTTTCAACTTTGAATACAGTAGCATCACTGCATCATCCTCAGTTTAGTTACACTAGTATAATGTTTTTGAAAACTACTTCAAATATTTGTATTCCCTCTCTCTCTCTCTCCCTCCTTCCCTCCCCCGCATCTCTCCAACATAGCCATGCATTCTTTCCCAAGTTATACCCCTAATCAATGGCGCAACCACATTTTAGTCCAAATAATAATCATAACTTTTCATCTGTCCTAACGTCTGTTTCTGCTACATGCAGAGATGATCAGTTATGTCAACAGAGAGGTGACGGGAGATCTCTGAGGAACAGGACTGCAGTGGATGCTGTTGGTTCCCTGTTCTGATCTCCTTTACTGGCCCAGTGCACACACCCCCCAGCTGCTGTGATGCTGGCGGCTAAAGGATCACAGCTGTCCCTTCCTTCAAAGAATTGCCTTTGGCTGAACCAGGAGCTGCCATTTCTCTAGGTTTCCTGGAGGTGGGAGCAAAACCGTGGTATACCTGTTTTGTACCAGAGTACCTGTGTTGTTGAAACACATTGTGATTTGCTGGAAAATGGGAGGGGCCGCTCAATTTCTCGTTCTTTCCTCTGGTCCCTGGTGTTGCTAAAATCCAGGACCTATAGAAGACTTTGGAACCTTTGAATAGAATAATTCTGAAAACATAGAGTTTGGAATACAGGCGATTCTCCCCAGCAGTCTCTAATACAGATACCAATTCACTGTTAGGAGAAAAAGAACGTGGAGACTTGAAGAATTCTGCTGGGGATTGCAGTAGCACTCGGCACTGAAGGTTAGCGGTGATAACAAACATCCACGGTGATGCCGAAGGTCCGTTCTCAATCCTGAACTTTAAAAGACTGAAAATGCAGGACACTCTCCTTTCTCCATGGGCTTTGAAAAAACTACATTTTTTGTAGGTTGTTTTTCATGTTAATACCTTCTTCGTAAAGATTAAATTGTTAACGTTTTGATAGAACCTCTCTTTCTCTGCCTCCGCCTTCCTTTCCCCCATCCTTTCTACTCCCTCACTATCTCCTCCCCCGCTTCCTCCCGTAGTTCTTTGGCCCTCCCTCCCCTCTCTCACTCACACTGT
>VMDR010030702.1:0-12290 GCA_007922815.1 Macrotus californicus
AAAACAGCAAACAAAATATAACCAGAGACATTGAAATTAAAAACAATCTAACAATAGCCGGGGATAGGGGGAAGGGAACAGTGGGGGGAAGGGTTTCCAGGAAACACTATAAAGGACACATGGACATAACCAAGGGGGAGGGTGGGAGCAAGGGAGGGAGGTAGGATTGGCTGGGGTGGGGAGTGGGGGGGAGTTGTGGGGGGAAAATGTAAACAACTGTAATTGAACAACAATAAAGTAATAAAATCTTTTAAAAAAAATAAATAAATACTAAATAAAAAAAATTAAAAAAATCTCAAAAAAATAAATAAATAAAAATAAAGAGTCTTATTTCTAGGCAGGCTAACAAATGTGCCCTGTGGCTGCACAACTATTCGCGTGCTGCAGTTAGCAGGATTTGAAACCACTTCTATGGCGTTTTAATGTCCGTGCTCTTGCTGGTGTTCGATGCTGCCTTCTCGAGGTTAATGCACCATACAGTTTTAGAGGCACACATTTTTGCTTCTTAACATACTAGTTAATTATGATTCTTCATTAAGAAAAAAAACCACCAAAGAGGCATTCTGCCTGAAGACCAAATAATTATTTTGCTGTTTTAAGCAATAAGGGCAATGCCCGCCATTGAGAGGGATAAAAATATTTGTACTTTAATAATAATATCCATCATTATTTATTTGGTGAATCTCATGTTCTTAGCCATGTTCTTATTTAAAATATTCTACTAGCAGATTTGTAGGAGAAAAATATTTAAAGTTAACTGCCAAAAATTATTGCCAAACACTAAGAAAAATAATGGTCATATCTCTAACACATGTGAAATGTCCCCTGCCACCCCTAATTGTCTTTGTGATTTTCCTGTATGTTCAAACAGTTATTTATGCTACTTCTTACTTTTTCCCAGCCCCTTTTAAAACCTTCCCATTGTTCCTCCTTATGGTTTAGTCTGTTTGTTTACAATTTGTGATTTTCAATCTATTTGTGGTATATTTTTGCAGAAGTACTTGGGCCAAATCGATTGAGCAGCAAAGCAAATATTTGTTTAACTGCTAGCTTGTTCATTCCATTTAAAAAATACCTTCCACAGCCAATCAATAGCAAGTTGAGAGAAAAATGTAAGAGTGAGAAAGAAACATGGCATGTTGAGACACCAGTATTTTGCAAACTCAGCCAAGGCCTCTCACAGACTTAATGAGCATGATTGGGCTCTCAGTGAAGGAACTGATGCACACGAGAGTTCCTGTAGCTGCATACTAGTCCTACTGGGAAAGCAGTTGGTGTGTATACTCTTTTGTGATGAAATATTTCAACCAGTACATTCTGACATAGTTTCTACTTTGCTGTTAGGAAGGGTGTGTGTGGTGAAAATGACACTGGAACAGGGATTAGCTCTGGCTTTCCTTCTATACCATGTGTTTTGACATAAGTCACTTGGCCTTTGGTTTTGCATTTTCACTGTAACATGAAGAATTAGTCTATAGGTTGATAAGCTTCCATAGGTTCTAATTTCTGTGACTGTGACCTCTCTTTTTTGGTTAGATGAAGATGCTGATTAAAATTTCAATTTTTAGCCCTAGCTGGTGTGGCTCAGTGGATTGAGTGCTGGCCTGTGAACCAAAGGGTTGCCGGTTGGATTCCCAGTCAGGGCACATGTCTGGGTTGTGGGCCAGGTCCCCAGGAGGGGGCGCATGAGAGGCCACACATGGATATTTCTCTCCCTTTCTTTCTCCCTCCCCTCCCTTCTCTCAATAAATAAATAAATAAATTCTTTAAAAATTCAATTATTACAACATTTTTATTTATTAAATGAAGATGAAACAATGTCCTCAAAATCCTAAAAGAGAGACTTAAGAGAAAGTTCTAAAACTTATTTTTTCCAAAAAGTAGTTTAATAAACTACTGTATGCAGTGGTTTCAGATTCTGTTGGAAATCTTGTTAGAAAGCATTAACTTTACATCTATCTAGCTGGACTCATTAACTGAGGGGAGTGAATCCTTTAAGTGTCATTAACAAGGAAGTGGTTGGGGTGGGGGTGCTCTGAGAAACCTGGTGCTGTTTTAAGGCAGCAGGGAAGATTTCTGCATTTTAATGCAGACATATAGACACATGTTTACACGAAACACAGGGTGGCCCCAATATTGGTACACAGTTATGATGAGTATTTGAAAGCACTCTGTTCTAAATTAAATGTATTACATTTTAATTCACTTAAAATAATCTAATTTCAAATGACACTTGGAAAACCAAATGCTGCTGTTTTCATATCTTGTTTTATAAGAGACCATCATTAATTAGGTCCAAATGATTTGAGGAATTCAGTTACATTCATTACAAACATGTCAGGAAGGTAGGGCTCTTAGTTCCTTTGTATCCAGATATACTGACACATCATGACAAAAAGCCCTTCATATCCAGAAAAGTGTCCCTAACGTTCCTGTGTGTAGGCTTGCTTTCAAACCAGACCAGTAGATGAAAGTGAAGTGCTAGACTAGAGGACACTGAAGGAGAACTGATCATTCTCTTCACAGCACAGCTTACAGTTAAAACAATGCATCCGTATAAGACAATGTATCCCTATAAGACAATGTATCCATATAAGACAATGTATCCATATAGGAGCAGGAAAAATGCAACAGATTCTGAGGGTTTCCTTTCTCTTTTCTAGAGCAAAGCCTGTCCCTTGTATAGCTTTGTTTTCTAACTAGGTGCACTTATTTATACTTTTATTTGTTAAAGGCCTAGTCACATCCCTGGAACATTTTCATCTCCTTTGATTTCTTCTGTTATAAGAATAATGATAGCAAATATCTAGCAGAACAATAGATAAATGTAAATATATTCCAGTGCTTACCCTCCTCCAAACAAAATGACAGCCATAAAAGAACTCTCCTTCTCAAACCCAGAGTGTTGCTGTCTCCTACTAAGGAGAAGGCAAAGTGTCCGAGATATTTGTTGATGGGCATCAGGCCTGTTCCAGCTGTCAGCAACACAGCTGTTGGGTTTCCTTCTGAGTGATCAGTGCTACAGATGCCCTCCAGCTAGTATGTTCCCTGATAAGGTCCAGTGGAGAGCTGCAAAAGAGCTGAACACTTGGCTTCTAATAGCAAATGCAAAAACAAATTTCACAACAAATTGCATTTTCAGCACTGCCTGATGCCATACGATTAGATGGGCTGAATTTGTTCTAGTCCACTAACTCAGAAGACATCATGATAGAACAGTTTCTGTTGATGATTGTTAAATGTTAAAGCAGTTAAAAGAGAAGAATTTTTTCTTTTAACTTCTACTACAAGGCAGGAGGGTGGCAGAGGGAAAGCTGATCAAGCTTATTAGAGCTGCTCAATTAGAAGAAAGCAAATAAGGCTATTTAACATCTTCTCCAGGGTGAGATCTGTCAATGAGACCTTCCATAAGTCTTTTTGTACATTTTTCTTTTAACAGTTTTAAACTTGGAAAGAAAGGGGTAGAAAATCCAATATTTTATCTAGTGCAACCATGCTTTTTCAAAGTCCTGTGTAAAGCTACATTATAGGCAAAAGAAATTAATGAATGCATTCACATATCACTCACTGTGTGGCTGGCACTATACATGTGTGCTAACCAACCAGGCCCCTTATATGTGCTAATGTCGTTACTTTGAAACGAGGAAGGAACCAAGGCCCAATGAGGTTAAGTAACTTAACCAAGAACACACACTAATAATAAATGGCAGAGCCAGAATTCAAACCAGCCCTTCTGCATTCAGAGTCTGTGCTATTGATCAGTATAGTCTGCTAGCTCTTGAAGTCACACTACTTTGATATATGTTCAAATATCAGTACTACTGTTTGGCCCAGTTTCTTGAGAATGAGAGTTTCAATGCAGAATCGATTTGATGAGTCATTGTGTATTAATGATAAGTGTAATCGGTTCATTGTAAAGAAAAGTTTGTTTTCAAATCATTCACTGTTGGGAAATGTTTGATGCCTGCTTTCATGTGTCCCTTCTCTGGCTCATTAGTTGTGGAAGTCATGCCTGGTAGTAGTTCAGCCTGTCATATGCAATGCAGTAGTTCCACACTTACACTTGTTAGTAGAAAAGTTATGAAGCTACACAGGAATTGGATTTGCCACTCAGCCACTTACTGACAATCTCTTTCCTGAGTGCTAGAGAGAAATAAAAATATGCTGTCTACTCCACAGTTGCTATAAGAATCAATTGTGGCAACATGTGAAAATACATTACAAAGCGTTAGGCATTCCAATGGGTGGGAAAGCTGACTGCTGCTGTGGGCTAGGCAGGCTGGGGGACATCCCCTGCTTCTGCAGGAACTAGACTCCTCAGCATGAAGCAGAGGCACTGTGAAGCAGAGAGCTGAAATAAAGGAGGCAACTCCTCAGGGGCTTGTACAACCCGGGAGGTTAATTTAATGCAATTAAGTTAAAACTCTTCTTTACAACTGACAATTAACACATGTAGCTGCTAATGGCTTTCTTCATTCAATCATTCATTGATTCATTGACTCATTTAAGAACTTTTCATGAAATCTATGTATCAAGAATTGTGCTAGGGGGTCAGACCATCACAGCAGGAAAATAGCACAGCATCTGCCCTGGTAGAGACACAGTATAGTGAGGGAGACAGATGAGTACATGGAAAAGTGCTGTGTACTCTCCTAAGTTAGGGGCATGCACTTTCACACACTTCCAGGTTTTGGGTGACACCTTTTCCTCCATCTTGACGGTTACCTGTATTACATATAGGCAGTACATGGTAGAGTGCTAAGAATATGTACCCTGGTGTCAGTCTGCCTGAATTAGAATCCGGATTCCCTCCCTTCTTACCTATGTGAACTTGGGAGTGTTACTAACCTCCTAAATTTATTTTATTCATTTTTTCAATGGGGTTGTAATAGAACCTCCCTCACAGAGTTGTGAAAAGTACATGTGCTTATGCATGTAAGGGATTTATTGTAACACCTGGGAAATAGAAGTGGTCAGCACATGTCTACTGTCACGCAATGATGGCAAGGATTTTCACAGTCACCTGCAGACAAGTCCTGGCCACTTACCTCCCTCCGACTCAGTTTCCTCCTCTGTGATATGGTGCTAATATTAATATCTACCTCACAGGGTTACTAGGAAAAACAGAGAATCAGGTATGTACTTCTGGGTTTAGGAATTCAAATGCTATGTAGAGTTAACTTTCTACCTGCCATTCCTGACTCATCTCTTCCTCTTCTGACCTCAAAGAAATAATAAGCCAGATTAACCACACTGCCATCATCTTCCCCACTCAGAGTGATATCTGAATAGGTAATAGTGAAAGGCAAAGAAAGCTGAGAACAAATAAACAGGACTGAAAGAAACTCCAAGGGCAAACATGAAAATTATGGAAGTTCTTGTAAAACTTTAGCCTGACTGATGACTTAGATCTAGAAAAATGCTTGGTTTCCTTTTCTGTCTTGTGCTTTATCTTTCATGTTCTTCTGACTTTTGAACTTTTATTTTAGAACAAAGCAACCTCCTTGATCTCCTGAGCTCACTGGTCAAATTAAAAAGTTTCTGCATGGCTAAAGAAAACAGCATTAAAATGAAAAGAGAACCAACTATATGGGAAAACATATTTGCCAATGATACCTTGGACAAGAGATTGATCTCCAAAATAAATAAAGAACTCACACGACTCCACTCCAGGAAGACAAAAAATTCAATTAAAAAGTGGGCAAAAGACTTGAACAGACAGTTCTCCAAGGAGGATATACAGAGGGCCCAGAGACATATGAAAAGATGCTCAGCATCACTAGCCATCAGAGAGATGTAAATTAAAACCACCACGAGATACCACTTCACACTAGTCAGAATGGTCATCATAAACAAATCAACAAACAAGTGTTGGAGAGGATGTGGAGAAAAGGGAACCCTAGTGCACTGTTGGTGGGATTGTAGACTGGTGCAGCCACTGTGGAAAACAGTATGGAATTTCCTCAGAAAACTAAACATGGAACTGCCTTTTGACACAGCAAGGTCAAAAGGGTATAATTTGACCCATTATATCCTAAGAATTCTGAAACACCAATTCAAAAGAACCTATGCACCCCAATGTTCATAGCAGCACAATTTACAATAGCCAAGTGCAGGAAGCAACCTAAGTGTCCATCAGTCAATGAGTGGATCAAAAAACTATGGTACATTTACACAAAGGAATTCTACACAGCAGAGAGAAAGAAGGAGATCCTACTCTTTGCAACAACATGGATGGAACTGGAGAGCATTATGCTAAGTGAAATAAGCCAGGCAGTGAGGGACAAATACCATATGATCTCACCTATACGTGGAACCTAATCAACAAAACAAATAAGCAAGCAAAATATACTGGAGACATTGAAATTAAGAACAATCTGACAGTAACCAGAGGGGACGTGGGAGGGGATCAATGTGGGGAAGGGTTTTCAGGAACAACTATAAAGGGCACATGGACAAAACCAAGAGTGGAGTGGAAGCAGGGGAGGGACATAGGAATGGCTGGTGGGGGTGGGCAGTGGTGGGGGTAAATACAGACAACTGTACTTGAACGAAAATAAAATAAAAAAAATGAAAAGGGAACTCTTGTGCATTGTGATGGGAAAGTAAATTGTAGAGCTACTATAGAAAACAGTATGGAGGTTCCTTCAAATATTGAAAATAATATGACTATATGATTCAACAACCCCACTTCTGGGAATATATTCAAAGGAGATGAAATCACTGTCTTCAAGAGATGTCTGTACTCATTCATGTTCACTGGACCATTATTCCCAATAGTGAAGATAGGGAAACAACCTTTGTGTCCATGAATGGATGAATGGACAAAAAAAATGTGAGATATATGTTATATATATGAGTCTGCCTGGAAAAAGTCCAGCCATTGTGAATATAACAAGAATGGTTTATGCAACATCAATGTAACCTGCCAGCCAAGGAGAGTGGACTGGAATGTGTGTGCATGAACAATGATGACTTCACTATACTCGTCAGTTGGGGCAGTAAACACTGTTGGGTGAGCATGTGTACTGTGTGACCATTGCCTTCAAAATGGCTGAGCAACTAGAGCAATGAGTCTACATCAAATTTTGTGTTAAGCTTGAACATTCCTCCACGGAAACTATTCAGGTGATTTACAAGGTTATTGGGGATGGCGCAAAGAGTGCAGTGCAAATAAAAGCGTGGCACAGACACTTCAAAGATGGTCAAGAATCTGTTGAAAGTGATCCACATTGTGGAGGCCTGCAAGAAGAAGAGTGCCTGAGAGAGTTGAACATGGATGGGCTGCAATCAGCGAAGACTGACAACTGACATACGAGAACCAGAAGCTGATCTGGGGATTCCAAAAACTGTCTAAGATTTTGACACAGGACCTGGGCATGAAACATGTTGTGGCAATATTTGTTCTGCGGCTTCTGCTACCAGAGCAGAAGGAACATTGTGCTGCAGTTGCTAATGACTTGATTCAAACCACTACCAGTGAAACCCGATTTCCTCAAGAAGGTCATAACTGGAGATCAATGGTGGGCTTATGGCTATGATCTGGAAACGAAGGTCCAGTCATCCCAGTGGAAGTTGCCTGGTTCTCCACGCCCGAAGAAGGCGCTGCAAAGTTGCTGCAAGATCAAGACCACATTAACTGTGGGTTTTTTGTTTTTGTTTTTTGATCTGGAAGGTATTGTCTATCATGAGTATGCCCCTCCAGGCAAAACAATGAATAAGGAGTACTACCTTAATGTTCTTTGTGGGTTGAGAGATGCAGTACAATGAAAACAGCCACAGCTATGGGCAATTGGTGATTGGCAGCTTCATCACAACAACATGCCCACTCATGCATTATGTTTCGTGCAGAGCTTTTTGGTGAAACATCAAATCACCCAGGTGACTCAGACCCACTTCAACCCAGATTTGGCACCCTGTGACTTCTGGCTTTTCCCAAAACTAAAATCGCCTTTGGAAGGGAAGAGATTTCAGACCATCAAGGAGATTCAGGAAAGTAAAATGGGGCAGCTGATGGCTATTGGGAGAACTGGGTGAGGTCCCAAGTTGCCTGCTTTGAAAGGGACTGAGGTGTCACTGTCCTGCGTACAATGTTTCTTGTATCTTGTATCTTCAATGTATGTCTCTATTTTTCCTATAACATGGCTGGGTACTTTCGAACAGACCTTGTCCATGGTAATGGACATGAACCAGACTTATTGCAGTGATCATGTCACAATATATACAGATATTGAATCGTTACGTTGTATACCCGAAACCAATACATTGCATGTCAATTGTATCTCAATAAAAAACAGGCCATAAACAAAATAGAATTCGGTATTACCAAAATGTATGAATTTTCCAAATCTCCCTTGAAGTCGTGTCACTAGGAGCCAGTAATCTTGGGAGCACACTCTGACTATAGCTCCTCAATAATCCAGCATTGCCTCAGCTCAGCCACTGGGAATGTGGGTGCTACCTCTGATCTTTCCTCGTGTGTGCAGGGCTCCATCTGCACAGTTACTACCCCCTCCTAAAAAAGCGTTCTCTCATTTCCAACAGTCTCATAAAGCCCACACCCTTTATTCAAATGTTTAAGGTCCTTTAAAATCTAGCCCCTTAACCTTTTTTGGAATCACTTCTACTCCTCTGTAAAACCTCATTCCAACCAAAACTCCACCCTAGTATGACAGCCAATTTCCTCTTGGCCTGCGTGTGGTTGGTACTGTCTTTATATGTTTTCTGAAATACTCCAGAAGCAGATCTCTTTCTGAATACTTCCTGGTCCCTTTTTCTATTACAGAATTGATACATAAATCGATTCTTATCTCTTAAGTGTAATAGCTCTTCCTTCCTGTTGCTAGCAGAGCATGCATTCCAGTATATGACTTATTCCTTGCATATTCCCTCTGAATCTGAACCCTCTGTGTTCCACGAATGAAACATACACAGACCTGTTTATGGAAAACCTGACTCCAGGCCTCAAACACAACAGGAGCTTAACAAACATTTGTTGCATTGTTCTGAGTAAAGAAAATAAAGTATCTTTGGGAAATTACTTGTTTCATTTTCCAGCTGTATTAGCCATTGTTGATATTCTCAAAATGTCACATTTTTGTCACCTTTTGGTTTCAATTGATTCAGTTAATTTTTTTAAATCACTCCTATGTGACTCACAAATCCAGGTGAGGTGTAGATGGGCAGATTGCTTGATGCTCAGTTTAGCTTGTTTCTCCCTGTCATACTTCATTTTTAAAAGAAGTTTCAATGATAAGACAAGAGTAGTAGCCTCAAGCTTAAAATCTCATCATTGCATTTAATCCTCCCCTTGTCCTCCTCAGTAACAAATTATATTTTAGTCTCATTCTGACATGAAAGATCAAATGAAGTGTCTTTCCAATATGAGCATGTCTGATAATCTTGGGCACAAAGGACACTGGTGTTTTTCTTCCTGAATGGAGGGCTGCTAAATCAGGCAAACTAAAGCTAAGTGCTCATGTAACATGCATAATGGGACAGACATGGCTGCCGAGCATTTTATTTACAATAATAACAAGGACTTTTGTCTGTGGTGGTCTTATCAGCAATATTCTTCTGGTCTGGGAAAACAAGCAAAGAAGGGCTTTCTTCACTGGCACGAATGCTGGCCAATCACAGCTGGGGGTGGTGAGAAACACCACCAGGAAATTCCACCCCATGCTCTCCAGAGGCAACACTGCAGCCTCGTGTGGGCATCATCTTGGCACTCCCTTAATACAAGAAGCCAAATGTGCCTTTTAGCTACATGTCATTTGTGTAACCCAGCTGTTAAATAGCAAAATGGAAAACATAAACCTTGTCGAATGAAAACACCACAAGGGAAGAGAGGAAAGGGTACTTTGGTTCACAATTTTTCCACTAAACAGGGTATCTCTTTTCATATCTGGTGTGCCAATTGAAACACATTATATTATTATATATGCATAAGCATGTGTAAATATCCCCATTTAGATTTCAATTTAGATATATTTATAAGTACAATATTGAATGATAGAATTGCTGAAAATAAAAGTTCCTGGGTTGATATAAGGCATTTAAAAGATTTTAAAGATTTTTTTAAAAAATCTGTCCAAAAAGATTTTTAGAAAAATAAGTCTCCAGATGTACAGACTGACATTGTACATTTGATTTTGTTTTCAGACATTATTCTGTTTTAAAAAGAAAAAGAAAGGATTATATTTCAGGAACTGTTTCATTCAATAAATATCAAATTTCACAGATGATTTAGTCTGTAATGATAATGCATCTTCTGATGTTTATTAAATTAAAGAACTTGATAACTATAAAACTAATATCAAAAACATGTTCTTGAACATTTGGCCCATAGATAATAATTCCTTAAAAGTTTAAAGTAGATGTTCAGCCTATATTCAGGAGAAGTCATAGTTAAATTTGAAAATTCTTCCCAATAATTTTTTCACTATAGAATAAATCTATTTATATTGGACCAGGCAAAAGGTATGTACTATCAAACAAAGGAAAACTATTTGAATGTATTAAGAGTAAAAGTTGTATCAATAATGAATTTGAGCCCTGAGTTTAACTGTCTCACAAAACCAAAGGTCGCAGGTCCATTCCCAGTCTGGGTTGCAGGTTCGTCCCTGGTCAGGGCACGTGCGGGAGGCAACCCATCAGTGTTTCTCCCTTTCATTGATGTTTTTTCTCTCTTTCTCCCTCCCTTCCCCTCTCTCTAAAAAATAAATACAGAAATAAATATGAAGAAAAATGACGAACTTGAATCTCTGATAGGAAAACTGGATACTGGGCACAAGTACACCTTTGGAACAATTTTCTCTGGAAGAGGAGGGTACATCAGGATTCTAACCTCCATCCCGAGGGATGCAGCAGCTCTGCACCTGGCACAGAGTCTAGTGGACAGCTGCCTGTCCCAGTCCTGTACTTCTCTGTGGGAAACGGCCCCTACCCCATTTTCAGCAAAATACTGGGGCAGTGGGGCAGGAAAGATCTCGGTTCTCCATTAGTCCAACAGGATATGCATTCTGCAATTTTTTCATCCATGTGATGTGGACTTTCCAAAGTGGTATATAAACTCACATTTAAATAAAAGGATCATATTTTAAATACTCTTGAAAAGCTTCAAATGTGAAGGACTTCAATGCAAGGTATTTTTTATAGCCATGTTATTTAACAGATCCCCCCAGATTTTTTCTGAGGAGGTACGATGATTTATTTACCCGACACTTGCAGATTGATGACTTGTCTATGAGTAGGAAAGTTGGGGGAGGCGAACGCTGGCAGCAGCCAGGACTGCTGCCTCCATATTTCAAGAGAGGAAAGAGCCATGGTACCAGCCTCTAGTTACCCCTCTCCCTGGTCAAAGCACGGGTGGGAGGAGGGCGTGGCAGAGGCTGTTGTGCTCAAATCAACCAGGTAGAACTCTTTAACTAACCAGCTCGGAGTCCCTACTCTGGGTTTTAGGAGGCTGTTTCAAGTGTTGACCTTGATAACATGAATAACGTAGCAACTAAAGAAAATTAAATGCACCCTTTGCTAAAGTGAGAAAAGCATCATGTTCAATCCAATGGATGTTGATACAGCCAGACCAGAATTTGTAGCAACAGTTGAAAACTGGCTTCTGCCCAGGTTATGTCAGCTTCCTAATCCGTTCATTTTACTTCTTCAGGTGAGATGTGGGAGTTAAGAAAACAAAACAAGGCAAAGCAAAAACACCAACTGCATAAGTTTGCTCAGATTTCCATAACAAAATACCACTGACTGTGTGACTTAAATATTTATTTCTCACAGTTCTGAGGCTGGAAATTCCAAGATCAAGGAGCCAGCCTATTTGGTGCAGAGAGCTTTTTTCCTAGCTTGCAGACAGCTACCTGCTGGCTGTGTCTTCCATCAAAAGAGAGAGTGAACTCTCTTATAAGAAAACTAACTTTAACATATCATGGTCTCACCCTTATGGCTTCATTTAACCTTAATTACCTACGTAATGGCCCTGTCTTCAAATACAGTCATATCAGGGATTGAGACTTCGACATAGAATACTGGGGGGAAAAAACTGAGTCCACAATAACAACCCAAACTTGTAAAATATCTGTCATGTGAATCATAAAAGCAAAGCAAGGTAAAAATGAGATTCTAGCATAGTGCTCCTCAAAGGCTGTCCTGGAACCGGAAATGTTGTCATCGCCTGGGAGCAGCTTGTTAGACACACAGGACCTTACACTCTCCCTACTGATGCAGCACCTGCATTTTAACAACATCCCCAGAAGATTAAAGTTTGAAAAACAGGGTTACAG
>VMDR010030703.1:0-12283 GCA_007922815.1 Macrotus californicus
GTGCCAGCTGAGGTCACCAGATCCTCAGTATAGCTACAGAGATTTTAATTTTATTTTTAAAGGTTATTTATTTATTTATTTTTAGAGAGAGGGGAAAGGAGGGAGAAAGAGAGGGAGAGAAACATCGATAGGCAAGAGAAATATGGATCAGTTGCCTCTTGCACTCCCCCAACTGGGGACCTGGCAGGTGCCCTGAGGGCGGGAACCAAACTGGGATATTTTGGTTTGCAGGACAATGCCCAACCCACTGAGCCAAACCAGTCAGAGCACTACAGAGAATTTTAACAATTTGATCATTTCCATGGAGAAAGGGTGGGCAATCGCTAGAATTTTAACATAGCTTAGTCCACTTCATCCTTAAAGGCCACAGGCAGAGCTCCAGGCTAGGCTGTAAGAAAGAAGCAGTAAGAAAAGAGGGAGACCCCACAATCCCCACACAGGAGGACCCACTGGGTTTTGTAGCCAAGTGGCCAAAGGAGATGCTTGTATTGTTAGAAATGAACCTCGAGAGCCTTTGGCCCTCCTCACACGCTGCCAAACTTCATGGGTCACTTTGTAAGCCACAAAGTCATCAGCTTAAACAGCAATATAAAACAGCCAGGCCAGTTCGTAAACTATCCCACACAGTGCTGCGTAGCTTTTTACAGAGGAATGTGGAACAAAAAACTCCCTGGCCTCGGCCATGTCTCAGGGAATCACAAACTGGAACTTGGAAAAACAGAAATGTCCACTCAGCTCGTCTATGGTCCATGTGAACAGGGCTCAGTCAGGAACAGATTATGCTCCAAAAGCCCATCTGTAATTCCACTGTTGGAAACCCGAATGCATTTTCCCATAGAAACGTTGATTTTGATTAGGACCCTGGCCTACTGGCAAGGACCGTTTAACCCACAGCACTGCTGAAATAGGACACTTTTACCATGATAAATAGTGGGGTGCGATGTCATTGCCATATTAGGAACAAGCACTAGAGGAAAATAAATAAATTGAAAAAGAGCTGGATAGTCACAATAAAAGCTGAGGTCAGAGGAAGATCCCATAACAGAGCCTGTGACCCAGAGACACTGCCCGCCCACCCCCCACCCACTGGGGGCTCCCTCCAGGCCCTCAGGGCTCTCACTCTCCTACCCCAGGAGACTGAAGAAGAGCGTTTGCCCTCTGACAACTGCCATTTCTTCCCGAATACTGACCCCTCTGGGGGAAGGCGCTTTCTGCCCCAGCTGCTGTCCCAGTTAAGCTTGCCTCCTTCCTGAAGGGGAGCAAACCAGGGAAGAAGGCCCTGAAATTATTTTCTGAGTGAACCTCTTCCCTGAACTCGGGGAAGACAAGAGGCTCATGCTGCTCCCTCAGCCTAAGAGGGGAGCAGATGGGGGAAAGAGTTCAGAATTCTGAGATGTTCAATAACAAAATACTTATAAATGCTAATCTGATACCAATGAAGTCAACATGTGCTAAATTTTATAATTATTTAATAAATCAGTGTTAACTTCAATGTCCCAGTTTTCTTTGTATATATCAAAGGAAACAGTTGTTGTTGTTTTTTTTATTTCCAAGCCTTTCGGCAGGGCTCGGAAAAGCTAATCAGCCTGAAGAATTGTGTCTCTGGCCAAGTGTTCCTAGTCTTCTGGGACACAGCACACTGGCTGGAGTGACTGTCAGGGTGTGTCCGGGTTGACGTCAGCCTTAGTACGGGTTGTCAAGATATAACTGATGTTACAGTTTCAGCAAATGCTCTTGTTTCAGTACCAACAGCTGAGACCATCTAATAACACAGAACAGAAAAAGGGGCAGCTTGTAGCAACATTAAAGTGGAGTACCTAACCCTCCACCAATTCTTCCTGCTGGAATCCATCACAGAGAAACATTTTCCAACATATACAAAAGAAAATACAGAAAAATACTGTAGCACTGTTAGTCACCTTGAAAACTTGGATGTAACTCAGGTACCCATCAGAAGGGAAATGATTAAGAGATGAATATACATCTATGCCATGGAATACTACTCAGTTGTTTGAAAAGAAAGAAGTAGATCTGTATTTACTGATGCAAGAACCTTTGAAGACAGATTTTTAAGTGAAAAAGGTTTCCAAATAACCTCAGCCCAAAGAGAACATATAAAACCATATATTTTTCTCTATGTGTATCTGTGTGTGCGTGCAGAATGCAGGACTGAAAAGAGATACATCTTAGTCTTCAGAGAGGGAGTGAACTGTTTTCATTTTTCAAGGAGGGGGCATGAGAAGAGCCTCTCAAGTCTTTGTGAACTTCTGTATTGTTTGCATTTTTTTATAATGGAAAAATATTCGTGTATTAGTTGTATAATTGAAAAATTATATACAAATAATAATGCAAGTACAATAATATTATGCATGTAGTTTGGGTGGGGCCAGGCTTGAGCTTGTCTTGTTTTCCTTGGACTTGGCATTCTAAGCACACCTGGTAGGGCAGACTTTCCAGGAATCTATTTTTGAGATAAAGAGCCACCTGGGAGAGGTTTGTCTCTCAAGGGAAGAGGGAGGCAGGCACACACATGTGGCCTAATAACCCAGGCTCAGAGCGTGGAAGGAAGGAGTAGGTGTGAGCCCAGACCTGTGCTGTTTGCTGGACAACAGGGGCAAGTGGGGTTCCTCATTAAGTGATGGCTGGAAAGTTGGAAATGGCTATTTGGGCTCAAACAGGGAGAGTACTAGGCAGATGCACATAACAGTTATTCCTCTTCCTTACTCCCTGAACTTGGGTTTCCTTCTGCATTCCTTAGCAGGATAAATGTCATCAAGTCACTCAGGTTTAAACTTCTGCAGGCCTGTTCCTCCCTTTCCATGGTCCCTCACATCTAGGTCACCAAGCGCTCTCAGTTCTCTCTCAAAATGCACCTCCCAGCCACCCCCTTCTCTCCATTCTTCCTGCAATAACTCTGTCCTCCTGGCCAGCAGGGCAGCAAAGCCTTCCTGCCCCAAGCTGTCCACCCCACAGCTTCAGTCAAGTTGAAGATTTTTTTACCTTCTTCATATCCAATGGTTCTTCCAAGTTCCATGGAAAGACGTCTTTGGCTCCAAGCAGATGAACTTATCTCTGCCACGGTCCTCTCTTCTTCCTCCACAGCATGCTTGTGTTTCCTGCTTTCCGGGCACAACAGAATGACTAGCTTCTACCCAACCCCATGACTTTACATCCTGGCCTTTGCATCCACTGTTCCTTCTGCTTGAAACGTCTTCTGCAGACTTCTCTGTCTGGTGAACTCTTACTCATTCTTCAAGAACCAGGTGAAAACACTCCGCCCCTTCCCTCCACAAGCAGAGCCAATGACTTCATCCTCCGGGCTCCCGGAACACCTTGTACATGCATCTCTCACAGCACAGTCGCATTGTAAGGCCAGTGCTGTTTCCCAGCTTGCTTACCAGTATAGATCAGAGCTCTTTCAGGATAGATTTTTTTTCATTCATCCATCCATCCATGCATCCATCCATTCATCATTCAATGAATATTTATTATTTTCTATGTGGCAGGCACTGTTCTAGGCATGGGGATTATAGCAATTAAGGTGGACAAAGCTCTTGGAGTTTCATTTTAGAGGGGAAGGAAAACAAAGACAAATATTGAACATGATGTTGGGTACTAAAAAGGGCTAGCAAGACAAAAAGATGAGGGTAAAGGGACGTAGTGAGGAATGGGAGTCTCTGCTATTTTAGTTATGATACTTTAGGTCAGGGAAGGCCTCTCAGAGGATGTGACATTTGAGCAGAGACCCAAATCAAGTGAACATCTGGGAGCAGGAGCTGAGGCAAAGGAAGGAGGACTCTAACTGGAAGAAACAGCCAGTACGAAGGACCCCAGCTGGACATGAACTAGGTGTGCTCAAGGTACAGTGAGTGGGTCTATGGGGCTGAAGTTGGCCAGGAGCAAAGCTTAGACAGGAGGAAGGAGAGAGAGGCAGGGGTCTTGAAGGCCGTGGTAAGGAGTTTAGATTTTATTTTGAATGTTGATGGAGTGATTTGATTTCATTTTTAAAATGTTCATCTTGGCTATTATGTGGAGAACACAAAGTGTAGGGAGAGGGCAGGGTAGGAGAAGGGAGAACAATTAGGAGGCTCCTGCCACAGCCCGAGGGTGAGACGGTGATGACTCGGACGGGAGGTTGTGAAGAGACCCTGGACCGGATGTCCTCGGGGTGGGAGACTCTGTAGCAGTCACTGAGGTCTTGGGGAAGAGTGAAGCCAATGGGGGCTTTAGGTTTTTGGTCCAACCAACTGAGTGATAGGAAATAGTCTTGTTTTTTCAGGCATCCTTCTCACGTGGTGCTTAATATATGGCAGGTTATCAAGAAGTTTCTGTTTAAACTTTAAACCTGGTCTGTGCCCTGGCTGGTATGGGTCAGTGGACTGAGTGCGGGCCTGTGAACCAGAGGGCCGATGGTTCAATTCCTGGTCAGGGCACAGGCCTGGGGTGTGGGCCGGGTCCCCGGTGCAGGGCACACAAGAGGCAACCACACACTGATGTTTCTCTCTTCCTGTCTTTCTCCTTCTCTTTCCCTCTCTCTACAAATAAGTTAATAAAATCTTTTTAAAAATCTGGTCTGTAACTATAAGGTTTCATGACTGTCATCTGAATAGCGCTACTAATTTAATCGGTCTTACATAGGATTTTTATGAATGCTCTTATCTTAATATGGAGTTTTAAATCAGAAATTTGGTTCTAGGACCCACCCTTCAGGGGTGGTGCTCAATCTCTGAGTGTTAAGCTGTGTGTGTGTGTGTGTGTGTGTGTGTGTTTATTTCCACAGAAAATGTGGCCACAAGAAAAGTCAATATTTTAGCTTCAGTTATAAATGGTATTTGGTTTCTTTACAGTGTTCTTATGTTTTGAAAAGGACCTAAGGAAAGGGTGATGAGGATGCAAGTAGGAATGGAAAGAATTCAGCCTCCCCACCCCCATACACACATGCGGGCACACACACATTCCTCTGGGCACTGTGCCAGCTGAAATGCCTTTCACATCATCAGCTCACCTTACATGTGATTCTCCATCATGCCATATATATAACAATGTGCCAAATTACTAAAATAGAATCAACCATAACCTGAGAAAACACTTCCCCGATTTCATCTTGAAGTCAACCTCCATTTTCATCATACAAGATCAATTTTATTTGTGGCAGCTTCTGCTTGAAAAGTAAGTGTTGTTGATATAACAATGTACTTCTGCACAGGGGTCGAAGGGTAAAATAAGGCACTGGGCCGTCTTAGAAGTGCTGGGTCTAAGCAGAGCCCTGAAACCCTCAGCAAACACCCTCCGTGACACACAGGCACCCACAGGTGTTTTTGCTGTAATGGTGTATGTGTGATACACACTCCTGAAAATGTTGAGTTCTCTAAATCTTGGACTCAAAACAACAAAGTTTGTGAAGAAAGTATAGTTGGTGCAAACCACTCAAAATCTATGGAACTTGACAATTAGGATACTACCTGAATAGATAACAACTAGCACACTTTAAAAGGAACATACCGGCGCAATTCAAAAAGAGATGGTACTGTGAACCAAAGCATCACTGGTTCGATTCCCAGTCAGGGCACATGCCTGGGTTGTGGGCCAGGTCCCTGGTGAGGGGCCCCCAAGAGGCAACCACACACTGATGTTTCTCTCCCTCTCTTTCTCCCTCCCTCCCCTCTCTCTAAAAATAAATAAAATCTTTAAAAAAATAAAAAGAGATGATGAATTCCTAATAAAAAGTAAATATAGTAAGTATGAAATTTAAACTTAAAAAGTCAAATTATTTTGATAAAAGGGGCTTTAGTTAAATAAAAGATGGTTACAGATTTTGTTGGTCTTCCTCCCACTGATAAGCAGTCTAGTTCACTCCCCTTGAATCTAAATTGGCCCTAGTGACTTGCTGGATCAATAGTACAGATAAAGTCATGTTCTAGGACTTGTGAGGTTAGATTATAAGAATACTTGGAGCTTCCACCATAACCTTTGGGAATGCTGGCTTTGGAAGAAGTCAACTTAAGATGTTCAACCACCCTGAGATCAACATGCTGTGAGGAAGCCTGAACTATTCATGTGAGGGGGTGAGGAGAGAGAGAGGAGAGAAAGAAACCCAACCAGCCCCCAGCTATTCTGCTCACCAATCTACCAAACAAAAGTGCCAAAATAATGGAATGGTTAAAGGAAAGTCTTTGCATTGTGCAGACAATTGAATATCCACAGGTAAAACACACACTTAAGCCCTTACTTCACACTACACACAAGAGGATGAAACGACAACTCCCTAACTGAAATATAATATGTGCAAATCACACATCTGAAAGAAAATCTGTGCCCAGCATATCTAAAGCACTCTTAATGCTCAACTATACAAAGCAAATAACCCAGTAAGTAAATGGGCAATATTTGCAGAGACATTTTCTCACAGCAAATTAAGCACATGATAAGATGCTCATCATCATTAATTATTAGGGAAATGCAAATTAAAAAGACACTGAGGAACCAGTGCATACCTTTTAGAAAGATTAAATTAACACAACAAAGAACACCAAGTGATGCAGATGAACTTACCATCATCCTCATAACTACTGCTGTTTTAGCACATTGCCTGTGTTATCACTTATGCACCCTTTAAAAAATAATTCAGATCTAACATTAATGTCTGCTTCAACATTACCTGGAAAATAATACCCCTGAAACCATCAAATCGATGTGTTGGTGTGGGTTTTTAAAAATGTCTACACATTTTTGACATACCTCCTTTTAAAAAGTGTAGGCTGATTTCTCTACTCTTGCATGTAGGTTAGAGTTACCAAATCACTCACAACACACAGAATGTGGTAACTTCCTCCTTGTTCTCTCTCTTAGAGCACACGCCCTGGGAAAATCTAGCTGGTATAACATGAGAGCAATCAAGTGGCTTCCTCTGGAGGGCCACCTGAGTAAGTCCCCTCACCAGTAGAAGGGCCCCAGTGCAGACGTCGGATGACTGCAGCTTGGGTCGACATCTTAACTACAACCTTACGAATTCCTAAGCTAGATCTGCCCAGCTAAGCTCCTCCCAAATTCCTGACCAGCATAAATTGTAAGATAATGAATGCTGGTTGTGTAGCTACTAAGTTTTGTAGTAATCTTTTATACAATAATAGATCATTGTCGTCGTCAGTTTGGGCTGCCATGGTTAGACTGGGTGGCTTAAACAACAAACATTTATTTCTCACAGCTCTGCAGGCTGGAGAGTCCAAGAGCATGGCACCAGTGGAGGTGGGGTCTGGGGAGGGCCACTCCCTGGTTCATAGAAGGCTGTGTTCTCCCGGTGTCCTTACATGACAGAGACAGCGTGAGAGCAAGAGCCTGCACACATGCCCTGGGCTCTTCCTTCTATAAAAGCACTGACACCATCATGAGGGCTTCACCCCTATGACCTCAACCAAACCTAATTACTCCCAAAGCCCCATCTCCAAATACCATCCCACTAGGGATTAGGCTGCAACAGATGAAGGGGGAGGGGCACAGACATTCCATCCATAGCAACGTAGTTACCTATTTCTCCAGTAGACATTATAGAGTATAACCAAATGGCTTTTTCCAATAGAGGTTATATGTAAGAATTAAGCAAAAATTATTTGCGTGACTACTTTTCTGAAGTCACTAGGATGTACTCTATGTGCCCAAGGATGGAGCCAAGCTAGAACCACACCAAGTGCATAGGTGAGAAGGTAATTCACTACACGCCATGGACGTTCCAGCACACCAGGGTGTGATGCTCTCAGTGAACATCAGAAGAACTTGAGAGAGGGCCATTGCATGGACACTAGAACTAGACTGGACTGCAGTCCCCCCTTATTTGAGGTTTTGTTTCTGTCTAAAAATAGTAAATGAAAAAAATCCAGAAATAAACAATTCATAAGTTTTGAACTGCACGCTGTTCTGAGGAGCATGATGAAATCCTGCCTTCTCCCGCTCCATCTGACTGGAACGTGAATCATCCCTTTGCCCAGCGCACCCACGTGGCCACGTTAGTGCCGGAGTAGCCGTCCTTGTTATCTGATGTGGTACCACAGTGCTTGTGTTCAAATAACCCTCATTCTATTTTCTAAGGGCCCCAGAGCTTGAGAGTAGTGACATTGATTTGTATATGCCAAAGAAAAGCCATAAAGGCTTGTTACTTCAGTATCATCAGAAGGCCGGTAGGAACCTACTGCTACTGGCAATGCCTTTGTCACTCACCTCACTCCGCCCCTCCCACAGGCATTGTATCACCCCACACCGTCACAGGAAGGGTGAGTACAGTGCAATAAGGTGTTTGGAGATCAAGGGAGAGCCACGTTTACATAACTTTTATTACAGTATAGTGTTATAATTGTTCTATTTTATTATTGCTATTGTTAATCTCTTACTGTACTAATTTATAAATTAATCTTCATCATAGGCAGGTAGGTATAGAAAAACATGGCATATATAGGGTTTGGCATTATTGGTTTCAGGCATCCAGTGGGGTCTTGGAACATATCTCCCACCTGTAAGTGGGGCCTACTATATAGGTTCAGATCCAGGCTTTCTCTGTAACCTCCTAAACAGCCAGGGACAGATCACTTGATCTCTCTGTGCCTTAGTTTCCTCATTTGTAACAGAGGACGATAATATTAGCTACTCTCTTCCTTGAGTTATGAGGATTAAATGAGTTCATATCTATGTTATAAGGTCAGCACATGGTAAATGTTATTGAAATGTAAGTCATCATTTTTGTAAACACTTAACTATTAAAATGGTAAATACTTGTTAGTGTGTCACCTAAAAATCATCTTGCTTTCTATTAGTGCTATATACTGCCCACTAACCCTGATGATAAATGGCTCCCTTGCCCTCCACTGCTAGTCCTCTTGCCTGAGGTTCTTCAAAATGCTGCATTAAATCTTTCAAGCTGCTAGAATCAATTCAATAAGAAAGTGCTTCTGGTCAGGAAACCGCAGGAACTGCCATCCCCAGCCTGCATGGATGAGCAGGGAGAATTATGGATTTGCAATGTGCAGCGAGGCAGGGGAATACAAGAGAGCCCAGGGTTTAGAATTTTCCCTGACCCCAAAAGAGCGCTCAGCCACAGAAGGAGCAGAAATTGTCTGCCTTGTTCTTTCCTTTCTCCTGAGCACTGATTCTAAACTTGAAATTAAATAGAAGTTAAACTCCAAACAGAACTGACCTTCTAAAGTTTAAGCGCGTACGTAGCATGGGTTCAACACAAGATTGAAAGAGATACCGGCACACATCTCTGAGTTACTGACAGGCTGGCTCCTGGAGAGCAGTTTATACATGGGGAGAGCCTGACCCAGGGCCTTAATGTAATAACTATTATAGATTGAATGTACCTACTTATCTGTAATGTAAGAATAATCCTGTGATTTAACTGCTGATAATACTTGTTTTGTGGATGAGAGCCATGTTACAACTGTGTTTGAAAAGAATTTTAAACTAACCCTACTGTGGGCAGGGCCCTTGGTGGGCACTTGAGTGCTAGTTTGAAGGAAAAAAATGTGTGTAAGAAGCATGTGATGTTTTTGCAGTGGTTTGAGGGCTGGGTTTGGTAATTATACTCTCCAATGCAAAAACCCAATGTGGCATAATGAAAAACACACCTCTGTTCTGCTTCCAAAGCGAATTCCAAATACAGGACGGTCTTTGCCAGACTGACTGTGTTCCATGGAGTGTGCCTTTGCTCCATGTCTGTGTGGATGAGAGCACCCGGACACAAATAAGAGACATAAAAACAGGCCGCCTCCTCCCTTTTGTTCCTATTAACTCCGTGCCTCCAAGCTACCCTCATCTCCCCTATTGCTCAATCGACCTATTTGAAAACACAGACAAAACTAGTCTTAATAGAAGGAAAAGTAGTCGTGTGGGTAGCAAATCAACTGCGTAGTTCAAATCCTCATCACAATAAAATATTGTACATTAAGTACCCTGCAGAGTAATAAAAAGGATGGTTTGTGTTGGGTAGGAGTAAAAAGCCAGCAAGGAATTGCAGAGTTTAGTATGAAAGTCCTTTTTTGCTACAAGATTCATATCTAAGCCCTCCCTACAACATTGAATATTTGGCTACAGGAACTCAAAACAACGCAAAATCGCCTCGTGGATTTTGAACCACATATTATGAACATTCATAACATCTGTCTTCTCTTATCTAATAGCATTTGCAAATCAAAAGGGGAGATATGTTCAGTCTTTCTGTATGAGAATCAGTGGGTATAAAAATATCACGTACTACCCTGGGTGGCCTACATGGAGGGCATACACTATTCACTGTTTCCATATTGTTGAGGGGCTTATCAACTAGGTTATAGGGTACTGTTCTCTTTGTATACTCTTGAGGGTTACTCAGTGGAGAAATTTTTCTCAGAACTCAGTATCTGGAATGATTGCAATTTTCATGAACAACTTTCATAAAAAGGTTTCACTCTTTTTGCTTTTGTTACTAGGCAGCTCAGTCAAATTCCTGCCCTTATTTAATACACAACTTGTAGTGAACTTTTAGATATCATTTTGTGTAATAATGTTATCCCTCATTTTTTATCTTATTCACCCAACTCTAATTTTCCCTTTTCCACAATTTCTTTACCTACACTTTTCATCTTCACTGTTTTTGGATATATATATATTTTGGATTTATATTTCTAAATAAAGTATCTAAAAAAAGGTGACTGGCCCTGGCTGCTGTGGCTCAGTGGATTGAGCACTGGGCTGTGAACCGAGAGGCCGCCGGTTCGATTCCCGGTCAGGGCACATGCCTGGGTTGCAGGCCAGGTCCCCGGTGGGGGACGCATGAGAGGCCCTCACATATTGATGTTTCTCTCCCTTTCTTTCTCCCTCCCTCCTCCTCTCTCTAAAAGTAAATAAATAAAACCTTTAAAAACAAAAAAGGTGACTGTATTTTTTTTGCCAGTTATGCTGACCAGAAAAGAGTCATTACTTTCTTTACCATGTGACACATTTTAGAAGATATCAGTCTGGTGGTCCTGGATATATTTTGGTTTATCTTTTTTTTTTGTCATAACAATTGTTAGCCATTTATTGAATTCTTACTGTAGTCCAAGTACTTTTTTATTTCCCAAAATATGGAATGCTTCATGAATTTGCATGTAACCTTGCATGTGGCTGTGCTAATCTTTTCTGTATTATTCTAATTTTAGTGTATATGCTGCGTAAGTGAGCACTATTTTAGTTCATTTTAAATGTTTCCAGCAGGTTCTAACATCAAACATTGTTCAGTTAGTTACTTTCTTCCTTAGGATGCCTGCTTAGAATTAATGTTCCTTTTGACCCCACTTGTCCTCTCCTGTATTTCTACTTCTCAACATCATATTCTTAGAAGATTTTTGTGCCCTTCTTAAGCATTGCCTCAACACCAAAATCGTGAAAAGACAGATGAGGCCCAAGCAACAAACAAACAAACTACCCTATCTCCACCAGCAGCACCATATAAACAAATTAAAAAAGCTAATAATAAAATGAAAAGCATATCTGCCATACATGACCACAGGTAAATTTTGCTAATATAGGAGTCTCTTAAGAGGAAAAAAAAAGAAACAAAAAATACTGGAAAAAATGAATTAAAGGCATGAACAAGTAGTTGAGTAAAAAGAATGCAAATGAACAAGTGACATATAAAAAAGTTGAAACTGACTAATTATTTAAAAATGTAAATTAAGACTGTATTGATGTTAACTCCTCATTGGAGGAGTTGTTTGCAAATATCTCCTGTTTGGTTGGCTGACTTTTTGTTTAGTGGTGGTTTCTTTTGCTGTGCAGAAGCTTTTTAGTTTGAAATAGTCCCATTCATTTACTTTTGCCTTTACTTTCCTTGCCTTTGGGATCAAATTCATAAAATCTTCTCCAGACCAAGGTCCCTAAGTTTAGTACCTATATTTTCTTGTATGTAATTTATAGTTGCAGATCTTTTGTTTAAGTCTTGGATCCATTTTGAATTAATTTTTGTACATGGAGACAAACTGTAGTCTAGTTTTATTCTTCGGCATGTGGCTTCCCAATTTTCCCAGCATCATTTATTGAAACGACTTTCTTTTCTCCAGGGTATACTTTTGGCTCCTTTGCCAAAATTACTTGCCCATGTACATGTGGTTTTATTTCTGGGCTCTCAATTCTGTTCCACTGGTCTGTGCATCTGTTTTTCTGCCAACACCATGCTGTTTTGATTATCATAGCTCTGTAGTATAATTTGAAGTCAGGTAGTGTGATATCTCTAGCTTCATACTTTTTTTCTCAGGATTGTTTTGGCTATTCAGAGTCT
>VMDR010030704.1:0-12275 GCA_007922815.1 Macrotus californicus
AAATCTTTGCTGGATAGAGTAATCTTGGATGTAGGTCCTTGCCTTTCATGACTTTGAATACTTCTTGCCAGACCCTTCTTGCCTGTAAGGTTTCTTTAAAGAAATCAGCTGACAATCTGATGGGCACTCCTTTGTAGGTTACTGTCTCCTTTTCTCTTGATGCTTTGAAGATTCTCTCTTTATCTTTCATCTTGGCTAATGTAATTATGATGTGCCTTGGTGTGTTCCTCCTTGGGTCCAGCTTCTTTGGGACTCTCTGAGCTTCCTGGACTCCCTGGAAGTCTATTTCCTTTGCTAGATTGGGGAAGTTCTCCTTCATTATTTGTTCAAATAAGTTTTCAATTTCTTGGTCTTCCTCTTCTCCTTCTGGCACCCCTATGATTCGGATATTGGAACGTTTAAAGACATCCTGGAGGTTCCTAAGCCTCTCCTCACTTTTTTGAATTCTTGTTTCTTCATTGTGTTGTGCTTGAATGTTTCTTTCTTTCTTCTGGTCCACACCATTGATTTGAGTCCCATTTTTCTTCCCATCACTTGGTTCCTTGTACATTTTTCTTCATTTCCCTTATTGTATCCTTCATTTGTTCATCTAATTTGTGACCAAATTCAACCAAGTCTGTGAGCATCCTGATTACCAGTGTTTTGAACTGTGCATCTGATAGGTTGGCTATCTCTTCATCGCTTATTTGTATTTTTTCTGGAGGTTTGATCTGTTCTTTCATTTGGGCCATTTTTGTTGTCTTGGCATGCCTGTTATGTAGTAAGGGGCGGAGCCTTAGGTGTTCACCAGGTCGGGGCAGCCACGTCACTGCGTTGTGATGCTGTTTGTGAGTGAGGGGTCTGAGAGGGAACAAAGGCGGTTGCTCCTCTCTCTGCCGATTTTCAGTCACTTTCCACACTACCCACAGTCAAATTGGGCCCTTCTGGTGCTGATTCTGGTGCTGATTCCCGGTGGGAGGGCTTATGTATGCTCTAGGACCCTGTGGATCTCTCCAACGAGCTCTCCAGGGAGGCTGGGAGTTTTTCCTGCTGCCGCCGCCCCAACTCCCACAGGAGTTTTCAATCAGAGGCTTTGAGGCTTTATTTCCCGGTGCTGGAACTCTGGGTTGCGGAGTCTGTCTCTCTCCCCAGTTGTTCCTCCCGGTTTATCCTCACCAGGGAGTGGGACGCCCGGTCCGCAGCCGCCAACTCTCCCGGCCAGCCGTGCCTTTCCCCAGTCCTCCAGCCACCACCCCGCTGTACGAGTCCTCTTCGCCCCTCCTACAGGTCTGGATGAAAGTTTCTTCTTTAATTTCTTGGTTGTCAGACTTCCATACGGTTTGATTTTCTGTCAGTTTTGGTTGTTTTTTGTTTTAAAATTTGTTGTTGTCCTTCTTTTGGTTGTGCGAGGAGGCACAGTGTGTCTACCTATGCCTCCATCTTGGCCGGAAGTCCCTCTAATTTGAGAAATTTCTTAAAGCTTTCTAATTATTTACTTTAAATGGATCCCCATCCAGCTACCCTGCTCAACTATTCTGAGACCCAGGTAAGATTCAAAATCAAAATATAATGCTAGAAAATGACTGTGAAGCAATTCTTACAAAATCGTTCTACCAGTGTGACTGTGTAGAACTTCGAGGTTGGTTTCCTTTTTTCTTTTTTAGCACACTCAATGCATATTCATCACCAAGCCTATTGCCCAATCTTCATATTGTCCTGGGAATGCTAATCAACTGGGAATTTTGTTAAAATGCATCTTCTGATTCAAAAGAACTGGTGAGGGGCCTCTGACTGCATTTACAAAACAAGCTGCCAGATGAGAGCTCCTGTCTGAGAACTACCCTATGAGCAGCAGGGCCCTAAATGGCGCTCCTTGAGGGTTTGGTTTACATGTCTTTTTCTCCCACTAGAAAGCAAGGTACCTGGAGTGGGGAAACCAGGACTCATAAGTATGGATTTCTTCCAGCATCTAGCATGATGCCTTAGGCAAACATAGCAGCCCAATAATATGGGTAGCAATGATTAAATTCAAATTACAAAAAGTAAACAGCATAAACAGAGGGAACAGAGGAAGAAGATATTTATTAGAAAATAAAATGGGGAACCTGTGAATACTCTGTGATGCCCTGAATAGATCAATTTTACTAAGTAAAATAAGTGAATTGTACAACATTTGAATGCACAGATGATCTTGAGGAAAGAGTACAATACCTAGGAAAATATTTAGGGAAAAGCAGAGATGATGGTTTTCTTGGGAAGTGGACAAGTGACACTTCTAAAAGAAATTTCAGCATTCGAATTTTAAAAAGAGGTATATCTCACTGCATACCTAAAAACGGCTCATTTCATTTCTAAGGATTTTGTGTGTGTTGGTCTCATGTAATAATGTCACAATGTATCTAGCATAGTGCTTTTCCCTTCAGCAACCTTGAATATTTCCCAAGCATTATTGTTCTTTAGAATACGTCTATAATGTAGGCCTCAGAAAATAAATTCCATTTTAGGGTAGAAGAAAATAAGATAATGCAGTAATGATATGCAGTGTAAATTAGAGTTGATCCTTGCTGATGTATGAAATAATTTCCAAATAGTAACAAAGTTAGTTGCCAGTGAGAAATACATTGATGTAGGCTGTGAATATTGTTCGTACAAGTTCTGTTTTTTAAGCATAAAAAAAACCAGATACTTTGTCTTGTGGTCTCCCTGTGATGCTAATTCTTCTGAGGTCATCACTTTTACTATTCAGTGGGCAGACTTATTTTTCAACATATACCCATCTACATTTGAGATGCTTAAATTTTCCCCTGCACTGATTTCTTCCATTTCTATAGCACAGGAACTGAAGTATAATATTCATTTTTCCATCAGATATGACTTTCCAATATAATCTTCTCCATGGGTACTACTGATAAAGAAAAGTCAACTCATTCATCTTGTGGTTCCCATATGGAGAATTTTGTCTAACCCATCTCCTGAGAGCAGATCTAATGAACAGCCTCCTTCTTTGACAGTTTCATACCTTTGTCTCCATAAACTGGAGGCCACAAATCTGACAGCAGTAGTACAGCCTCTTAATTGAATGCATAATTTAATTGATAAACTCATGTTCTCCATTTCAAGAACTGTAATAAGTCAAATGTGTGTTGATTTTCTAACATGGATTCATTTTTTGGTTAGAGTTGACGTGGCCTGAACCTTTAATACATGTGAATTTTCAAACACTGGTTTCTTTAAGCCACTTGTTTTCATTTCTCTCCCCCCCGCCACTATTTTTATTGAAAGGCTTTTAAATTTCTTATTCCAAATTAAATGAAACATTGATTAACTCCATAGATTTATTTAAGTGCTTTTGTTATTAGGTATTTAGAGAGACTCACAGAGGCAGAGGGCAGAAATTCTGTAATTAATCAGGGTTGCCTGGCAGTGAATTGGTTCCCAGTAGGAAAGTTAATAGAAAAACATTCAATTTCAAAATGGCCTGGGTGCATCAAAGGGATTAAGCTGTAATGCGTTTAATCCCTGTAACTCAAACAAAGACAAAATTTTCCTGAGCAATGAACTGCATAATGTATTTGTGGGGCGGCAAATGATCGTTGTTGAACATCAGCTAAAGGGCCAGATCTTTAGCCCAGGGATTTTGCTTGGCACAACGAAAACAGCGGCTCAGGCTCAGGGGATTTAGCAGCTTTTAAACTCTAAGGTTTGAGTGAATCTAAAATGGGTGCTGTTTTGGGAAGTTCCAGATCTGGATCTCCCAACCTGTCAGAGATCCTACTAACAAACCTTTAGGTCAAAGCTCCAAGTCAGAAATGGTGATTATGTGGCGTCTCTGGAGCCCAAGACAACTGCTCTTTCATCGTAGCATCCTGTGCCATCAATAATGTGTCCAAGTTCAATTCTATTTGCCATTACTCTTCCAGGTTGAAATTTTTTATTTTATTTTATTTTATTTTATTTATTTATAATTTTTTACTGTATTTTTTCAATTACCATTTAGTCCCCTTATACCCCCTTCCCCCCCAGCAATCACCACACTGTTGTCCACGTCCATGAGTCCTTTTCCCTTTTTACTCCAACCCCTCAACCCCCTAATCCCCCACCTGCCACCCACAGCTGTCACCTTGCTCTCTATGAATCTGTCTCTATTTTGCTTACTAGTTCAGTTTGTTCATTGGATTCCACATATGAGTGAAGTCATATAGTATTTGTCTTTCTCTGACTGGCTTATTTTGTTTAGTATAATGTTCTCCAGGTCTGTCCATACTACTGCAAGGGTAAACTTTTCTTCTTCGTTATGGCTGAGTAGTATTCCATTGTGTAAATGTCCCATAGTTGTTTCATCCACTCATCTACTGGTGGGCACTTGGGATGTTTCTGTATCTTGGTGATTGTTTGTTGATTTACTGACGATAATCATTCTGACAGGTATGAAATGGTATCTCATTGTGGTTTTTATTTGCATTTCTCTGATGATTAGTAACATTGAGCATCTTTTCATATGTGTATGGGCCATCTGCATGTTCTCTTTGGAGAAGTGTCTATTCAGGTTCTTTGCCCATTTTTAAATTGGGTTGTTTGTTTTTTGGTGTTGAGTTTTGTAAGTTCTTTATAAATTTTGGATAGTGACCCCTTACAGGTGTGTTGGTGAATATGTTCTCCCATTCAGTGGGTTGTCTTTTTATTTTATTGATGGTTTCCTTTGCTGTGCCAAAAGTTTTTACTTTGATGTAGTCCCATTTATTTATTTTTTCTTTTGTTTCCCTTGCTTGGGGAGATATATCTGATAAAATATTGCTGTGAACAATGCCTGAGATTTTACTGTCTGTGTTTTCTTCAGAATTTTTATGGTTTTGGGTCTAACATTTAAGTCTTTAATCCATTTTGAATTTATTTTTGTGTGTGGTATAAGAAGATGGTTTGTTTTAATTTTTCTGCACATATCTGTCCAATTTTTCTAGTGCCATTTATTGAATAAACTATCTTTAGCCTCTTGTACATCCTTGCTTCCTCTGTTAAATATTAATTGACTATCAAGGTATGGGTTTATTTCTGGGCTCTCTATTTTGTTCCATTGATCTGTGTCTGTTTTTATGCCAGTACCATGCTGTTTTGATTACTATAGCCTTATAGTATAGTTTCATATTAGGTAGTATGTTTCCTTCAACTTTGTTCTTTCTCAATACTACTGTTACTGTGCTGGGCCTTTTGTGGTTCCATACAAATTTTTGGAATATTTTTTCTAGTTCTATGAAATATGTCATTAGAACCTTGATAGGAATTGTGTTGAATTTATAGATGGCTTTGGGTAGCATGGACATTTTGATGATGTTAATTCTTCTTATCCATGAGCAAGGTATGCACTTCCACTTATTTGTATCTTCTTCAATTTTTTTCTTTAGTGTCTTATAATTTTCTGAGTACAAGTGTTTTACATAAATAAATTATTAACATGATTATTTAATCTACATGATCAAACTTCTCAATTTCCAAAGAGCTGGTAGAAGATGTCAAATAGCATATAGATACAACTCATAATGTATATTTTTCAAGTAAGCTGTGTTTATTTTATTTTGGAGGATTTCTTGATATTATTTTTCTAATTAATCTTCTTGTTTATATTGTTAACTCTTATTGTCTTATTTTCTTGTTCACTGGTTATTTCTTCTGCTCCTACCTTTAATGTTGAGCTCATGTACTGAGCTTTTTAAAAATTTTAATTATAATTTTGATGTCCAGAATTTATATTTGGTTTGTTTGTATATCTTTTATTTCTTTGCTGAGGCTTTCCAATTTTTTATTTGTTTCAAGTGTATTTGTAATTGCTCATTGAAACATTTTATCATATTTGCCTTAAAATCTTTGTCAGAAAATTCTAACATCTTTCTCTTTTGGGTATTGGCATCTTCTGATCTTTTTAGTTAGAGATCTTCTAGATTATCACTGTGTTGAGCAGTTTTTTTCATTGAAACTTGGCCATTTCAGAATTATGTTATGAGACTGTGGATATTATATAAACATTTTGTTTTAGCTTGTTTTGTTTGTTTATTTATTTCCATGACATTGCTCCAGCTGGAAAAATCTCACTTTGTTACTCTCAGGTGGAGGTAAAAGCCCAGGTTTCCCATGCATTCTTTCTTGAACTGGAGAGAGAAAGGAGGTTCCTCATTGCTTCTGGATGGAGGTGGGAGTTTTAGTGTTTTGTTATAGTAGCTTTGTTACACCTGGCAATGGTAAAAAATCCTGGGCTTCCATTTTGCCTTCTTTGACACCATCCAACTATCCTGGTGGAGCACTTCATCACTGCTATGTAAGAGTGGCAGTCCACACCTCAGAAATGGTCTCCATGGACACATGGGCTTAGTGGCTCCTTACTGGTGGGTGAGGACAAAACTCCCTGCTTGACATTCAATCTTCTCTGACACCATCCTGGTGGGGATATTAAGGTGCTTTTCTACTGCCTCATGAGGATGGAAGTCTGGGCTCCCAGTGGCCTTTGCCGGTATGGGTAGGTGGTGCTACAGTTTTTCTTCTCTTATGTTTGGCTGGAATAGAGCTAAAATGTGAAAGCTTTCTTGCTTTATATGCTATCTTTCTTTTCTACCTTTTATAATCCTTTGGCTAAAGAAAGCAAACTTTTAGGGAGCTTTTTTATTTGTACCCACTTGCATTTCTAGGTTGATAACTTTTTCAACTTCCTGTATGGCATATGTGAAGCAAAAAGAAAATCCAAAGAACTCACTGGTGTGTTGTTCCTTGGATCCTGACTTCCATAGCCAGTCTGCCTTCTCCTCTCCACCTCTCAGGAGTCTTATGTTTGTTTTACATATAATATAATGGTTTTTAGCTGTACTTAGTGGGAGGAGTAGAGAAATACCTATCTGCTCCATCTTTCCAGAAGTGGAATTCCAGGTGTATCTTTTTATTCACTAGGAAAGTTTAGAAATAACCCTGGGGTGTTTTATTATAAGCAAAGTAATCATTAGGCATAGAGCCTGAGAGTGTTACAAATGCCCAGAGGCCACAAATTACATTTGGAAATAACTTAGATATCAAAATCATGTTAAGAAAGTTATTGCTATGTTAAAACAGAAACATCTAGCTCCCTTAAAACAGAATATATATTATCACTTTCTTGTGTTTTGGTCAGTCTGCAAACTTGTTCACTGGTTCTGAAACGAACTTAGATGTTTATTGGATTTATTTTGTTCTTGTTCTGTTTTTGCTAAGGCCCATTGTGCATTCATGCATCCCCAGTGTCTTCTCTGGCTCATGGGAACTGAGGGCTATAATAAAACTGTGTACACAAAGATGTTCATGACTTACTGTGTTACTCTTCCAGTAATACTTCGTTTTAAAATAGAGATGCTACAAAAGGATAATGTTCAGCAAATGAATTGACCTCATAGTGTTTACTTTCCAAAATCTGTATGCAAAATTTTCTTAGAAGAGAGAAAAGATTTACCAGAATTCTAAAAAAGTAAAGAGAAATTTCAAGAAATCTTATCACTTTACATTTAGATTAGCCCTATACAATGATACACATTTTTTCTCAAATATGTGGCTATTAGTAAATATCTTTATTTTCTATATACATTCATGAGGATTTTCTATGTGAAAACTGTGTGTGTAGAAGTATGAGTACATTATATACTGGTTGATCAAGAAAATCTGGCTTATGACATAGAAGACAGATTGGTTGTACAGGAAATCATAGTGGCCAGGCTATTCCAGCTCTAAAGTGTTTCTTCTTATGGAAGCCCAGCACAGCAATTACAGATGTGAGTCTCAGTTCAGGGAGGCCGGGTCAAATCCCTGCTCTGCCTTTTACTGTTTGTGTTGCTTCAATGACTTTTGAAACCCCAGTTTTCTCATCTGTAAAGTAGAAATCATCATATTATGTATATCATGTGAAATAATTCATGTAAAATGCTTAGCATAGTGCCAGACACATGACGCAGATGCAGTGTTAGGTGTTAGGAGTTAAGAATTTTAATTAATAAAGCAAATTTCCTGTTAAGACAGGCACAGTGTGTTGCTCTGGAAACAGGGCTCAGTATTGTATTGCCTTCCTGGAAAAATGCTCCACAAGAACGAGAGGCTACAGGGCTTAGGTGATGTGAGAGAAGCTAGTGAGGAGCAAGTCCACCTGCTTGTGGACCTATTGCCTCTTAACTTCTTTGAAGGTTGAATTGTAACACATATCCTTTATATTTCTGAAAACTCTGCAACTGTTATAGGTAATACGTCTTGTATCTCTCTCCTAAGCGTGTAACTATTGCTGTCAGCCATTTCAAGAGGAAAGATGTATCATGAAGCATTAATCAAGAAATGTTGGGGGTCAATGGAAAAGATGCCTGAAAGGCAAAAATTTTCCTTGAGCTGGTAATTTTGTAAACATGAGCTGATTTGTCAAAATGTTAATCATGTTTGGAAATAGAGCAAGTTTATTTCTTTAGCCACACCCTATGCTTACAGGAAAACATATGCCTACCTTTTAATCTCTCTGTCAAATCCTTGATATCAGATAAGCTTAGTCACGGTCTCAGCACACTTGGTAAATCTGAGTTCCCAACGCAGCAATGTTGCTTTTTCATTTAAATCTAGAATTGCTCTTTTTTAAAAAAAAAAAAAAAACAAAACATTCTGAGCATGTGCTAGATTCTGTAATGCCTATGCGTGAAGGGTGACTTACAGCATCTCCCCGAAACTTGGGTTTAAAGTAAGGAGTGCAGTGCGACCCACCTATGAGAATCCCTCCAACCACCCTCAGCTGGCCTTTAGTCCCTCGGAATTTTAGGCATTCTGGAATACCATGTCACACATTTTGTAACTTCAGGTAGCTGAGCCCAGTGTAGCATATAGTATTAAAAGACACTAAATATCTGTTGAGTTGAATTTAATGGAGCTGAATTACTAGTAAATAAAAGAGAAAGCTAATTTCTTCTGGAAGGAGAAACAGAGGGAATCAGCCTTCTTTGAGAACTTATCATGTGCTAAGAAGAAAGAGATGGTACATAAATGGCAAGATAATGTTTTATGGCAAAGAACAGAGGCACAAGAGGAGTTTGTAGTTGTTACCACCCCAACCCTGGACCACTTAATTGGAGAATTAGCATAACTCCAGCAATGTGATTCTTTTACTGTATTTAGGGGAGAAGCAAGGTATAAGAGGTACGGCTGTGGAAGGAGGAAACTAGCCTTCATTTAGCACCTAGTATGTGGCCAATATGTTCATCAGTTTACATAGGCTCTCATTTCATCTCCTCAACACCTCTCAAGTTAAGCTTTAAAGTACAGTGATACTCCTCCATCAGCACTCCTAGCCCTAGGGAGTATCAACATCTGATAGAATAATATGTTATTTTTCCAAAGAACATGCATTTTAGTAATGGCAAAAGAAGTGATATAAAAGTGGTATTAAGGTGTGAAGTCATAAATGCTTACTGAGCTATCTATCATCTATCTATCTATCATCTATCATCTATCTACAAGTAGAGTTAAGAGAACAGGAACTCAGAGTGCTGAAGTGCCCTCACTCAATTGGGCTTCACTCCGTCTACCCACGTTGTTGATCCTACTATCTTACCCTGCGGGTAGTATCTGACTGGAAAGTGTTACTAACGGAAAGCTATTATGATATGGTACTGGAAGTAGATACTGATTATATGTACTCAAATTTATCTTCCTTTATCACTCTGCCCATTTTTTTCCCCTTTTCTTCTCCACATTCCCACAGTTAATTTTATGAGGCTGATGCTGACACAGTCAGAGTACCCTCCCTTTGCTACAACAAGGTCAAACATAAATGTAGGCTTTGTTCTCCCTTTTGCACCTATGTCAGCCAGGCACTTTGGTGAATGTAAACTGTTGGAGCATCTAGTGGAGATTACATTTACAGATATATATATATATATATATATTTTTTTTTTTTTTTTTTTTTTTTTTTTCAATGTTGTGTAAGGCCATCAGCACTTAAATGCCTAAATTGGTTATTTGTGTGTTGATACTACCAGGGCTCAGGAAAAGACCTCAATTAAGGTTCTAGGCCTGTAAGCTCACCACTTTCAGAAACACCATCCTGGACATGTGGAACTCTGGCAGGGCTTTGGACCCTCAGGAACTGCCTGTGCAGTCATTAAATTGCAGAGGAAAGGTAGGTGGACTGATTCTGAGTTTGAGACCTGGTATATCTTTTCTATGCCCCTTCTCCTGAAATTACTTCTTAAGTCAAACCCTGCCAGTCTGTGTGGGTCCCCTTTTGCTGGCTTCCTTCCTGTCACTCTTCTTGTACTGTATCAATATCCTCCAGAGGAAGAGAACTCCTTGTTTGCCAGAGCATGTTTTATTCTTCTTGGTCTCTCTAGCAACTAGCATAGGCCTAGCCCATATTAGATGCCCCATAAAATGAATTAGTAAGTGAAGGAATGACATGAATCTCTTTTATGAATTATAAGACAACCTTTTCCAATCTCTGCTCAGATGAAAATCGTGATGGGCCCTCATTTACTCCATCAGGCAACTCTTTAATTTTAGAATTGTTTTTTATGTTCCTAATTTAGAGATATATTTAGCCACCCTATAATTTGCACCATTTCCCCCTTGTTTTATCCTTTTGAAACCAAAGAGACATGGAAGGCTCTTACATGCTTATAGACATGAAATCCTTTGATCCAATTCACCTTTTTGCATAACATAACATAACATAACAAACATAACATAACATAACATAACATAACATCATAACATAACATAACATAACCATCAGTCTTTCCTCATAAAATATGGTTTCTAGATCCTTTACCATCCCCAGTCCCTCTCTTCTATAAGTTCCCTGATATATCACATTTTCTAATTAAATTGTAGCACTCAGCCCTGAATGTATTTCTTAGACATGGCCTGACCTATGACTTGGGTGTTCTTGTCTGCATCGGTCTGCCATTCTGCTAACTACTGAGCTCAAGTTGTCTAGAAAATTCAGCTCAATATGATCTCAGCCAAATGTTCTTCCTTCCTTAGTTGATCATACTTCTATCCTGAATCCCTTCCTAACTTTCCTACCATGATAAAGTAGTTAGAAGGAAACTTCAGCACCATCTCCCCATCACGCTTAAAAATAGGCCCAAGAGATTTTCACAAGCTCCTCCTTACATTCTCTCTGAGGTCTTTATCCTGATTACCCTCCTTGTCTAAGTCAACAGTGCTTCCTAATAAAAAGCGTTCCTCTACTCCAATCTCTATACAAACCCAATCCCTTAGGCAAATGAAACTAAGAAATGAAGAAAGCATTAATTTCTGTATGCCTTTGCACAAGATAGCTATCATCTTTGCCATATTTTATGCTGCCTTGACTCTGGAATTTGGGTAGAAAAAGGAAAGTAAGAAATTGCTCTACTCTTCTCAATATTTTTTTAATCCTCACCTGTGTATATATTTATTGATTTTAGAGAGAGAGGAAGGAGGACAGAAAGAGAGAGAGAGAGAGATGGGAAAAACATCAATCCCATACATGTCCTAATAGGGATCGAACCTGCAACCTTTTGTTATATGGTATGATGCTCCAACCAACCTAGCCACCCAGCCAGGGAGTCTCTTTCCAATGATTTTAGCATTTCTTCTTTATTTCTCTTTCTACTGAGCCATATAACATCTTTTACCCCTGAGGGGAGATACGAGAGAAGAGTGAAGGCTTACACTGTACATGGTAAAGTGGGGATCATCTGTGATATTTATCTGGTCGCTTACTGCCTATTAACATAGCCACAAATTACATTGGTTTCTTTGACAGTGCAGGACCCGCTTATGGCCATGAAAAAATGTCTTTTCTATGCTTGTGCAATTGCTATTTGTGGCACAAATTCAGGATTAAAAATTCATCTTTTGCTTAATATAATTTGTTAATAATTAAAGCATTTAAAGTCTTGGATTTGACTTTGGCAACAATTTGGATCTGATTAGTAAATAAAGTTTAAATTTTTTTTTGTCATAAGTTGTGGAGAAGTATTTACGTAAAAAACTCCAATCCATTTTATTCTATTTGTTTATACTTTGTTAGTAATGTTTAGTGTTATTGCTTTGTAATCAGACTGTATAAAATAAAACTAGTTTTTTAGAGGCTAATCCTATTTTTATAAGTTTTAAATGAGTGTTTGGAGAGAGATGTACTTTATTTTGGCCACAGAGTTTGATACACATCTACTTACTCATCCTTATTAATAACTCCACCTAGATCTTCATCACTGGTTTCTTGTTGTTAATGTTTGCTTACTTGAGCTGTCAAAAACTGAATGGTAAGCTCT
>VMDR010030705.1:0-12286 GCA_007922815.1 Macrotus californicus
AGTCTTCAAAGGTTTTTTGCAAAAGAGGACATGGGTATTAAATTTGTTGGCCTTGGAGTTACCTTAATTTGCCTTTATTTAGCCTTCACAGATTAAATACAGTTTTTTAAAAAACACAGATTAAATACAAATACATTGTATAATTCCCTTTGGTAACTTTTTTCCCCATTAACACTGTTTTCTTGCATTTAGTGTTACAGAAATGTCTGAAAATAACCTGATTTATTTACCCTCTAGATAAACATTTTTTTCTTTCCCTTTGCTCTTGTCTTTCTGTCTTTCTGAAAGCTTTAATCTTTTTAAATTGAGTTTTTTTTAAACATCAACAACACGGCATTATCACGATCCGTCTTGAGATGCAAATGATCTTCCTTGCAAGGAAGTCTTGCAAAAAGGAGAGAGGCCAGGACACTTTTTGTCCATTCAAACACCTATTGTTTTCATTTGTCCTTTGCTCGGTAAACTGGCTTACCTCAGTCATTTCCATCTCCCCTTTTCATCACTCAGTCCTTTCCTTTGTGTTCCCTCCGATTCCACACCAGGGCTGCTGAGAATTCTGGCCAGGAAGGAGAGGGTAGTTTTCTTGTGCCCTACAGTCTGGAATTCCTATAAATGTCTGGGTTCCAAACGCAACTGTCTAAAACTTTTTCCGTGTTCTGCTCATTTCTCTCCCTTAATATATATATATTTCCAGGGATGACCCAACCTCCCAGTTCCCACAGAAAATACAAACCACCCTATGAAATTCCTGACTTACATAGGGCAACCTGACTGCAGAGGCCCTCATCTTTGCTTCTTCCCACTTCACTGCAGAGGAGTCCCACTTCTTCCCAGAGGCAGCTGCTCCTTTAATCCCTTCTCAGCCCACACCTTCTTTCCGCCTAACCACACACACCACCGGTGCCTTCACTTACAGTCCGTGCCATCTCTGCAGTTGTGGAATTTAGAGCCCCCGCCCAGCTATCTCTCTGGAGCTCCAGATTCATGTCTCCAGATACCTGTTAGACATTTCACAGAATATTCAAATTGCTCACATCATAAAAGTAACTCAGCCTCTTCTCACCACTCATCAGATCTTCAGAGCAGATGACACCACCACCACTGAGTTACCCTAGCCAGAAAAACCCAAATTGTCCCCGACTCATCTGTCTTCCTCATCATGTATGTTATACAACAAAACATATTTTTGCTTGCATTTCCTAATTGTCAGTAAATTCCATCTATTTCTCTCCATCTTTGTATCTCTTACACATTGTTTCAGGCCATTGCCGTACCTGATTGTGACAACTTTCCTTTATTTGGTATCTCTCTTCCCATCTTACCCGTGTCTAAATATTTCTTCATGCCACAGTAGAATGAAATGATGGCGCTCAAGTGCCAAAGTCCTGCTGTTCTCCACACAAGTATCTGTGGCTTTACCCTGAGCTCAAGATAAACTCTTCGTTTCCTAGTGTGTCTCACGAGGCCCCTCATGTTCCAGTTCCAGTCTACCTCTAGCACTGTCCCCTGGTCGCGCCCACTCACTGCCACCAGCCCTGTCCACTCACACTCTGCAAATCCTGTTGTCCAGCCAGCCTGAACTATGGGATTTCCATGTTTTCGCATGTCCAGTCATTGTCTGCTTGGCTATTTTTCCCCTTTTGCACTTACCACATTAACCCCTACTTACTCATTAGGTTTCAGTTTAGATGCCATTTTATGTAGGACCTCGTCGCTGACCAAACCATCAAACCTCTCCCATCTGCACTGTGCTTTTCCTGTGTGTTTCTGTAGTGCTCTGCAAGTCCCCTCTTACAGAGTGTACTGCATGTTACATAAATGCCTGTTTGGCAGTATTTCCCCCTAGACTGAACCTTTATGGAGGTGGAGATTATGTGGATCCTATTGTTTTTATTGTATCTCCAGGCACCACTAATGCCTGGATATACTAGGCACATAATAAGTACTTGGTGAATCAATTAATTTGAACTATAAACTATTTTCCAAACATATACTCATCCTCTGAGTATGCAAAATGATGTTTTCTTTTTCCTGTTCTCCAATATTTTTTCAGAAAATACCTTCTTTCCTCTTTATGAATCTACAAATGAGGTAGATCACAGCCAGATGCATTTTGAAACAGAACACGTAGCTGTCCCTTGCACAACTCACTGTCTACTTAGATGACCTGCTCTATGTCTGGAGAGAAGGCGGCTGTACACTCCACAACTTCAAATACAACCATGGGTATCTGTTGGAAATGCTTGCGTGATTCTAACGAACCAAGTTAGGGTCCTTTCCTCCTCTCAGGCCTGGTTCTCTGAGGCCTTGATACACAGGAGAGCATATCAGAACCCACAATTCCCCAAATATGTGACAGCCAGGCCTCCTCCCCTAAACGCAGAGCCTTACGTGTGGTGACTATGACTCCTATGACTCGCATCAAGCAGCTTTTCACTCTTCGGCCCCCACTGTCACCTTCTGTCATATTGTTTCCTGCAAGTTCCTGACTCTTTAAACAACATAGAAAAAATAAGAGAGTTGTAAGGAGAATATACATGGGCTGATAGCTTCAACTTTTACATGTTTGATAAGAAAACATCTGGAAAATTTCTAAAAAATGAATAAGAACATAGTTCTTTGAATCAAGAAGCCAGATTTCATGGGTGATGGTGTTCACGGGGGGTGGGAGCTTCTCTGCCTCCTCTTTAGGTAAACTGAGAATGAAGGGAAAGCTGCATGTGTTATCCCACATGTTAAATATGTATCGCTTCTTCCCCAGAATCCAGCTGCTTTAGTGTCATTTAGTTGAAATCTGTGCCTGATTCTGGCACACAGTTGCCTATCAGCCTTAATTTTTAGTACTAAGGGAATTTCTCTTTTTCACTCCCTCCTCAATTATTTAATTTTGAAGGTTATGGCACCGAGACAGAAACTTTTTAAGCTTTCTATGATATCAACACAGCATATTTCCTTAGAACACTGGAAGATAAAACTATATTTAACACCCTAAGTTTGTTAATAAAAAGAGCACGACTAATTTTGCTATGCCTCTAGTCACTGGAGGCAGATTTTCAATACTCAAAGTGGTGTTGCTGCGCTCTCCCATCCAGCCTCCCACAGCAGATCTTTAAGGGCGTTCCTGGTTTAAGCAGGCAGGCGCCTTTCCACCACTACGCTGCTGGGCTGCACTCAAAGCCTCCTTCCTTTGCACAGTGCCCAACTCACCAGCAGAAATAGTTAATATTTAGCAACTGACTCTGAATCTTCTAAGGATGGATTGGCGATCTGCAAAAGTGAGATATTATTTTCTTATGGAGTCAGTTTTGCTTCTCTTGCCTGCCATACTTGTCTCAATCTGCCATCTACAGATGTACTAAATGTTTTAAACACTATTAAGATATTTCACACATATGTAAATTCTTCTGACCAAAAAATTGTTTTCCAATAAAAAAGTAAGGCCATTAATCAATGTCTATGGGACTTGACTGCATTTATGTACCCCATCTTCTAAAATAACTACCCTCATAGACTAGTAAAATGGCCACTCAAGACTCTGTCAAGGTGTCAGATGAATAATCACTTTGCCAATTTGGAATGCTCTCTTATAAATGCATATCAAAACACAGTGAGAGACTGACCACCTTATACCAGTCAGAATGGCTATTATCAAAAAGCCAACAGAAAACATGTTGTCAAGAATGTGGAGAAAAAGGAGCCCTTCTGCAGTGTTGGTGGGACTGCAAATTTGTGCAGCGACTGTATAAAACAACATGGAGATGCCTCAAAAACTAAGAATAGATCTACCATGTGATTCAGCAATTTCACTGCTAGGCATTCTGACCACACTAATTCAAAAGGATATGTGTACCCCCATGTTCATTGCAGCACTAATTGCAACAGCTAAGAGGTGGAAGTAACCTAGGTGTCTATCAATAGACGGATGAATAAAGAACATGTTGTACGTATATCCCTAATGTAATATTACACAGCAGTAAAAAAGATTTAAATTTTGCCGTTTGTGACGACATGGGTGGACCTAGAGGGTATGATGGTGAGTGAAATATGTCAGACAGAGAAAAACAAATGCTGTATTGTTTCACTTATATGTGGAACCTAAACAAAACAAAACAAAAACAGGCTCCTAGAAATAAGACCAAAGGGGTGGTTCCCAGAGGGGAGGGGGTGGAAGGATAGGTGAAAAAGGTGTAGATGAGTAACTACATATCGCAATAATATTGTGATCAGATTTCACAGTGACAGATGATTATTAGAATTAGTGAGGTGATCATATCATACGGTATAAAAATGTTAAATTACTATATTGTACATCTAAAACTAATATAACTAATACAATATTGTATACTAGCTCTACTTAAATAAAAAATGACCCTCTCTATTTCTCTGGACAAATGCATAATACAAACCAATATATGTTTGTTTCTCCCCAAACTCCAGCGGAAAGCCAGTAGAGCAGCATCTCTCGTAGTTACAGCTAATCACCCATTGACAAAATGTTTGCTTCTTCATTTTGGCAAGCTAGGGGTTGGATTTGACCTGTCTGTCCAACCCAGTAGCTATAGAGACAGTGAAGTTGTGGGACCTGTAGCATGACAGAGGGGTCTCACTGTAGTGCCAGTACATATTAGGGAGGGGCTCAGCGGCTGCAATTCCCTGTTTCACTGCCCTAACTAGACAGTGTCTATGGAATGAACTGACGGACTGACTGCACTCCCGCTGCCTGCCTCCCGTGGGTATCTGGTTTTCTTAGCCCAGTTCTCCAACCTTCTTATCAATTCAGAAAGCTGCCTGACATCCTTCGGATGAATTATCTTTTTTACGTAAGTGAGCCAGAGCTGATGTCTCCTGTTTGCAGCTTAGAATCTAGTTTGATGCAAATGTGAAGCGCAGGACCTAGAAAAGAATAGAAAGCAGCTTACGTTCCAGAACCTAGCTGGCAGGAGGAAACTATGGAAGTAGGTTCTGTGCTTGTCACCAGAGTGCCTGAAAGAAAAACAAACAAGTGAATGACAACATGGTTACCTCAGGGCATCTCCATTTGTTTACATCGTCCAAAAAGGGGATGTTTCCTTCTCTCATCACACTCTTTCCAAAGGCTTTGCGTTCCTTAATTCTTTGTGAAAATCAACACTGGCTTTACCTTTGTGAAGAAGTTGTTCGCATAAACCCGAATTGCATAAGAAGACCCATTTCAATGAAAAATCATATGAGGTAGTTGTAACCGTGACTTTCAAAAAGAGCAGATGTGACTTATTGATTCTGTAAAAGCAAAAACTAGTCAAGAACTACACAACCAGGCAATTCATCTCCCATAAAAAATATAAGACCCTAAACAAAGCGGGTGTGTGTGTGTGTGTAGTGTTTTGGAAATAATTTAAATTTTCATCTTAAGCAAAGCATAACCTGTCAGCTGTGAAGATATGCAACAAACTTTCAAAAGAAAGGAAAAGTGAGGGGTATTTCCTATTCATAGTTTTATTTACTCTAGGGATAGAAATATGTGAAAATCTGCAAGCTGACTTTTTATAGATAATACAAAAAGCTACTCATGCAATTTTAATACTTATAATTAGCCGCCTTGAAAACTTTCTTTCATCTCCCAGTTCATTAAAGGGACATGTTTTTAAAATGACAACTAAATATTTTTAAAAATGTCTTCGCCTAAAATGTTTCGTTGAACATTTTTTCAAATTTCTAATGAAATTTTATTTTGCTCCTTTTTTTTTCCAAACATACATTATATTATCATGCTTTTTTATTCAGAGGCAAGCTGAAAAATTATATTTTGTATACAAAACTCATCTGAATATTTTATAATTTTATCTTCATCTTAATTATTTATAATACAATATGCAGAATAAGATATATATAAATGACGTTTGACTAAATATTCATAGTTTGGGAATATCTGGGTTCATTTGCTAATGCAATCAAAATATTTAAGCACAAAAAAACTGTTCATTACAATTCAATGCCTGCAGTACTCAGGGCCCCCCCCCCGACCCCCACCAAAGCCAGCAATGTGGGGAATAACCTTGAGGGCTTCTCTGTGCTTCATATCAATACACAGGAAGTGTCAGGGCAGGGCAGGTTAGGAAAACAGGCACCATAGCAGTTTGGTGGCAGATAACCTCGTTATACCTATCATTTGTAAGAGTGAATTATTCTGAACCTGGTCCAATACGTGGCGCGAGATTCAGGAATTCACTGTGTTCCACTTAAGAGCAAAAGCAGCTGATACCCAGCTGAAGGGGTAAAGACTGAAGCCGAGTTACAAACACGTGACCTGTGGACAGAGTTTACCTGTAGGTGTGCTTTGCGTGGCCTGCCCAGGGAGGAAAAATAAGTTAGACAGTGAAACTACTCTGTAGGATACCGTAAGGATGGAGACTTATCATTATACGTTTGTCCAGATGCATAGAATGTACAGCACCAAGAATGGACCCTAACGGAAACTTGTGGACTTTGGGTGATTATGAAGTGTCAGTGAAGATTCATCCGTTGTAACAAATGCACCACTCTGGTGGGGGTGTTGGTGACGGAGGAGGCTATTCCTATGTAGGGACAGAGGGTACACAGAAAATCTCTGTCCCTCCTACTTAGAAAGGATTGCTAACATTTTTAAATCTGTAACTTGTGTTATTGGTTGAATTATATCCCCCCAAAATGCATATACTGAAGTTCTAGCTTCTAGTACATTAGAATGTGATCTTACTGAGAAATAGATGCAGATGTCTTATCTCTGTGCACATTAAATCACTAAGATACCAGAGTAGAGTGGGCCCCTAATCCACTATGACGGATGACATTGTAAAAAGGGGACATTGGGGCATCAACATGTACAGAGGGTGAACATGAAGCCAGAGATTGAGGTGATGTCAGCTTGGCCAGGAAACCACCAGAAGCTCGGTAAGAGTCACAGAACAGATTCTTTCTCACAGTCCTCAGCAGGCACCCTCGTTGTGACACCTTGATTTTAGCCTTGCAGACTCCAGGACTGTGAGAGAGTAAGTATCTGTTAAGTCACTCAGCCATGTAGCCCCAGGAAACTAACACAACTTGTGTATAAAAATTCTGGGTTTTCAGCTTCTTCGAAAAGTAGCCATATTTGGCAGCGCTCAGCTGATCAGCTGGAACATAGGAGTAGCCACCCTCTTTCCCTGGGAATGTCTGCAGCTCACCAGAGCCCCGTCCAGTCCATGACAATAATTTAGGTTGCCTGCTTGACGTGCCTGATACCACCTCAAAGGAAAATGGGTCAGGAAGTTTGGAAGACCTTAAATAAACATATTGTGACAATACAATCCCTTGTGATCTTTGTAAGCAAACAAAGTAGGAGTGTTTGAGTGTAAAGAAAAGGAAAAAAAACACAAGAAAACAAAAAAGGGCTACCCAGAGAGTTTTCTGATAACCTCAAGTTTTAAAGAATTCTTGTAAAGATAAAAGGAAAAACATAAAATCAGAAACAAATATGGGTAAGTTAAATGCAGCTGTGATAATGATGCAGGGAGGGTCCTCAGATCCCCTAAACTGATGATTTCTTGGAACAACAGGAAGACATAAAGGGAATCTTAACTGCTTCAGGGAGTCATTAATGCTGAGAGAAAGCTCTGGAAAAGGCACTACAAAGAGGACCCTGGAGAGACCTGCATCTGGTCAGAGGTACTGCCTCTCCACTTTGGCTCCGCTTTCAACAAGTGAGAGCCATGAAGTCAAGACAAATTGCATCCCCAGATTCTCAGAAACGTGGGTCTCAGAACTGCTGCCGACAGCCCTGGAGGAAGAGCGGCGAATGAGAGAGGACCTGGAAGACTGGAAATGGACAGTAATATCACAGTTTTCAAAGAAAGAAGCATGAAAAATCTTTAGAAAATACAGACAGTTTGCCTGATAGCAATCCCTAGACAAAAATTAGAGTAATTATAACTCCAAATATGTTTTGGAAATTAAGACAAAAATGATTTGAATTTGGAGTTATTTAGAAATAAGAAGTCAGGTAATAATAGAGGCACTGAGAAGGGGGGCCACCTCCTCCTTCTTCTATGCTACCCTCCTGTCACTTTTTGAAGGCACTTTGGGTTCTTGGTTTTCGCTGAATGCAGCTAGCATGCTCCTGCCTAACAGCCTCCACACCAAGTGCCCATTCATTCCGGAACACTCCTCCCGAAGGTATCTGCACGCCTTGTTCCCAGCCTCCTGTAAGGTTCTGCTCCAGCATAGCCTTCTTCATAAGGCTTTCCCTAGTGACCTGATGTAGTTTTGCAGCCACCACTCACCCTCTCTATGCCCTACGCTGGCTCCGTTTTCTTCATAGCACTTGTCATGATTTGTTATTTATTTATCAAACATTACATGTACTCAGTTGTGCCAGTCTCTGTTCTAGAGGCTTCTAAATACTGAGCCACTGAATCCTCTAATAACACCCAAAGGGAGATATTAGTGTTATCCCCATCTTGCAGTTGAGGAACCTGAGGCATGGAGAAGTTGTACTTGTGATGGGTAAGCAGTGACGTTGTATTTGAACCCAGGACGTCTGGCTTCAGAACCTGTTCTTTACCGCTCTGCTCTGCTGCCACCCTATGTCTTGTATTTATATATTCCACTTTGTCCCCACCCAAAAATGGAAGCCCCGTGAAGGCAGGATTTTGCTTTCTTTCTATTTTACTCTTTCTGTTAGAATAAAGTGTGGCATATTGTAGATGTTCAATAAATATTTTGTTAAATGAATACGATGTAAGTATGACAAGTTGCAAATGTAAGAGTCACCTCTGGAGAGTAAGATTCTTCTCTTGTTGAGAATAGGGAGCAAAGGCTAATAATCTTTGCATGCCAGCACCTGGCAGAGTGCCTGGTTTATGTAGTGAGAGAACCGAGGGAAGAGAGAGCTGACAAGAAATCAGGAAATGTGAGGTACTTTGCAGGACATGAGCTGGAACAATTCAGCATTCCAAAGGCCCTGAGAAGAGTGGTTCATCAGGAATGAGGGAGAAAGTTAAAGGAAGACAGAGAAAGTGTCGCTGAATTTTGCAGTCACCTATTCCATTTCTGAGCTACAGTTGAAACAGTCTGTCATCAAATATTTACGAAGACTTACTCATATTTGAGCCACTTTTCCCAAGAGGTTTAAGAAACCTACCAGCTCTGAAAAGGCTTGCAAGGGGGAATCCGATAGTGAAAGTGGTATCAAGTAGGAAAAACAATGACAACCAAAGAGGACAACACTGATATAAAATACCATCAAGTGCCACACGATCAATGTCAAAGGTAAACAAAATGCTTTCAAGAAGAGTATGAGGCCACTGTAAGCTGACAAAATACATTTCTGGAGATCTGTCTTCATTAGCATAGGTGTGTCTTCATGAGTAAAATCAGCTTGAGTCAATCAACAACAGACAGGATCCCTAAAATCAATGAGTGTAAGGAAAACATTGATAACCAGGTAGCAATAGACACTGACATAATCCTACCTAACGCCACCAGTGTTTGAAAGAAAAATGTTCAGTCCCTAATCCATTGGAGAATATTACCATAATGTGGCTTGAAAATTTTAAAAAGACCTCATAATTAATTTAATCACCATTTTGCATAGCATTCCCACTTGTGATCTGCATTTTTGCATTAAAACTCTTCCTATATAGCTGTCATTCTGATCTAATGCCATGCCTCCTACTTAGGAAGAGAGGAAATTTTCCAGTGTTGAGGCGACAGAGAAATGAACACTGAAACATGCGTCTGCCGCTGCAATTTCACCATGGTAGACTAATTGCAGAGGCCTGTGGGTATGGATTGATGCTGCTGAGTAGTCAGCCTTTACTGCCGTCACTTTCAGGGTAATTTGCATAGCATGGCTCATAGTGTTTTATGATTTTTCTTTTAAAAATAATCCTACTTGTTAGTCACTAAATCCATTTAACCCTTCTGATGCTGATGAGCATGTGAGGCACATCTGGAAAGCCAGTGCACATATCTCTTGCTTGGTGGGTGCCAAGGGAGTTTGAAAAGGGTATCCCAGCTGGTGCTGTTCATATCCTCGGGGAAGATTAGGCTGGTCTCCTTAGGAAGTAGACCCCATGAGGCAGGGATGAATGTTAGGAGGTTTATTGGGGAACATTCATGGATCAACACCTGTGGAAGAGGAGGGAGCAGAATTAGACAGAGGGGAGCTGGTCTACAGTGGAGCCCAGGATCCATAGGAACCTAGACCAAACTCTCCAGGGAATTCTGAAGATGAGATGGTGCCTCAGAGCTGCCCCAAGTTGTGGCAAGAGGCTGAGCTTTTGTAGCCCCTGCAATGATCAGCCACCAGGTGTGAGATGCCCTAGGAAGGGGGCGTGACCTTGTGGGATGCAGCCAGCCAAGGGAATCCTCAAACATGGCTGATGGCTGAGGGCTCTCTACCAAGAACACTCCCAGCAGCTGGGGAAATAAGTCCTTTTCTAAAGAAGGTGGTCCTGAGTGGCACAGCACAGTGTCCCCCATAATCATCGTATTTCTCTCAAAACAGACTCAATCAGACACCACCTAAACAACAGGGTATGACCCTGACTTGTGAGAAGGTCTTTCTCTGGAATAGTCAAGAATCTGTTCTCCAGTGCCTATTAATTCAATGTGGCATGAATCGAGATACATTCTGTAACAATAATAATTTATAGGAAATTCTTGCAAATCTTACTCATTTGTCTCACATCTGAGAAAGGACCAGATTATTACAGCAAGTTTATGTAGAAATATATTGATTTTTCTATTTCAAGCAAACTTAAATATTGAAGCTTAGTGTTCGCACGATCTTTTTGGATCAGAGATGATGTTTTTCAAGGGACTTATTAGGTCAGGGTTTCCTGATTATAATGCGCATTTTCTTGGACTGCTTTAAAAGTAGTTTCTGTAGTGTGAGGTGTATTTCCCTGTATAATTTTAGAGTTCTTATTTTTTAAATCAATAAAATTACTATTTGTTTTCTGAAGAAAACAGTGGAAGAGCAGTTTTGAAATGGCACACCAGCCATACAGGCATCAAATCCACACCTGCTGTAGGACGTACAGAAAATCTTCCCCCCACCTGGGATCTCTGCACTTGAGTCAAGAGGAGACATACAGAGTTAGCACCATTGAAGGCTTAGAACATGGCTCAGATTTAAACACAAACAAAGGGTAATCTGGCCTGGCACAATCTGGCCGCTGCAGCAGTGTATCTGAAGGTTATGTTTTATGTTTATTAGCTCCATCCAGATGGCGTTTTATGTCCTTAATAACTTTGTCCCTGACTAAGCCATGAACCTACCATTTGACAAACACAGTAGGAAATGTCTATCAGCAGAAAAGTCATATAATCAGAAACATCATGAACCATTCAGGATACATTTTAAAAAGTTTGATTGCTTTTATATGTCAATGCCTATAGTTATTTGTTGACCAACACATACAGTTTTTCCAAACGGAATCTAAATTCCATGAGTACCTGGGATGCTTTTTGAAGGGCTACATATTTATGCTACTATTTTATATAAGTAATAACTTCCATTGTGAGAGCTCAAACTGCTTCGATGCACATTTATTCATCTTTATACATCCATAAAAATTAGTGTATAGTGCACATTAATATTCCAGTGTTACACACTGAGAGACTGAAGAACAGAAGGTCTGAGGTCACCCAGTGAATTTCCTGTAATCCTGTTTTCTCCTGGTTCTCCGTTCATTGCTCGTTATTCTAGATCAGCCTACACATCGAGTTTATACTGCAGTTGGGAAAGTCATCAGTGGGCTTCTGTGTGATGGTCATTTATGTCACTAACGAAATTCTGCTTCCAAATTTCAACCTCCTTGAGGGAAGCTATTATATTTTATCTGTCTGTGTCTCTTTCAGAGTACCAGTTTGAGACATTCAATATGTATTTTGTGAATTTTGTTGAAATAATTCATGTTTTCCTCTTTAAACGAAGGTCTTTAACTCCCTTGTAAAAAGTAAAAAAATTATTTTTAATGTAAAATATTTTTCTGAATTATTGTTTTGAGGATTTCTCAGCAGGAACAAAAACTCTTAAGTGAATTTATATCAAAAAAGTGGAAAATAGTGTTATAATATCTAATTTTTAATTTAAAGCATTTAGTGTAATTAATGCTACTTAGTTTTTAACTTCAAATCCTTCCCTCCTTTCCTCTTTCCCTTTCTCCTTCTCTATGTTTGTTCTCTTCTTTCTGTCTTTCTCCATTCTTTTTGACTCAAGAAACACTTACTGAAGTCTCTAGTATGTATCTAGATTCATGCTGTGTCTTGTGCAGGCATATAA
>VMDR010030706.1:0-12289 GCA_007922815.1 Macrotus californicus
AGCCAAAAGATAACAACTATGAATACTTGAACAAGATATCAAAGAACAGGGGAAATGACAAAGGGAGAATTATCCACACAAAGAAACATGAAATGACAAAGTAACACCAAATAAACAGGGGTGTCCAACTTTCTGGCCTCACTGGGCCACACTGGAAAAAGAAGAGTTGTCTTGGGCAACACATTAAAAATACATTGTGACATGTAATCTCATAATCTCAAAAATCTCATAAAGTTTTAAGTAAATTAACATTTTGTGTTGGGCTGCATTCTTGGCCATCCTGAGCCTTATTCAGCCCGCAGGCCGCAAGGTGGACACCTCCGAATATATAGCAAAATAACTACCCTCAGGTTAGAGTAAAAAAAAAACAAAACTCTCCAATGATGTGCCATTAACAAAAGACACAAAATGATCCAGACTGGATACAACTAAAAGTATAACCACACTTGCACAGGCAAATGCAAAGAAAGCAGTGATGGCAAATTTATGACAAAGTATCATTCTGGATAAAAACATGAAAAAGAATGAAAAGAAAGTATCATTTATGATCTGATCATATATCAAATGATATAGCATCAAATGTATGAAAATTACAAATACAAAAATTAACAAAAATCATGGAACCAGTGGCTGTGTTTGGAGATGGAGCATCTAAAAAAGTAAGGTAAAAAATATTGGGTTAGCCTAAAAGTTCATTTAGTTTATCCTGTGAGATGGCTCTAATAGCACTTAGTTGTCTTTAACTTCATTAGAAACAATTTTGTTAGATTGTATTGTGGCAGCTGTCATATCAGCATGCATTTAAAAAAATCAAAATTGGTAAATTTTTGTGTAGCCATTTTAATATTGAAGATGGAAGAAACTATGCAACATTTTTGGTATATCATGCTTTATTATTCCAAGAAAGGTAAAAACACAACTGAAGCGCAAAAGAAGATCTGTGCAGTGTGTGGAGAAGGTGCTATGACTGATCAAATGTGTCAAAAGTGGTTTGCAAAGTTGTGTGCTGGAGATTTCTCACTGGATGAGGCTCCACAGTCAGGTAGACCAGCTGAAGTTGTAGTGGTCAAATTGAGACATTCATTGAGAACAATCGAGGTTATACCACACGGGAGATAGCTGACATACTCAAAATATCCAAATCTATAAAGTTAGTGATGAAAATGAAAAATGTGTCTTTTATTCTGTGGAAAAAACTAAGAGGACTTTTTGGCCAACCCAATAAGATCATAAGAATGAGGGCCCAACACAGTGCAATATACAGATGAGGTATCACAGAAATGTACCCTTGAAGCCTAAGTGATCTTATTAACCACCCCAGTAAATTTAATTTAGAAAACAAAGAATGAAGGCCTAATCTGATAGGATTTGTGTCCTTATAAGGAAAGACATCAGAGTGTTCTCTCTCTTTCTCACCCACCCCCACCTCAGCTCACACACAGAGAAGAGGTAACGTGAGCACACAGCAAGAAGGTGGGCTGCCTGGAAGCCAAAAGAAGGGTTGAAACCTACCTTGCTGGATCCTCGATCTTGGATATCCCTGCCCCCAGAACTGTGGAAAATAAGTTTCTGTTGTTTTAAAAAAAAATGGGGGGGGGGAGTATTCTTTAAAACCACAACTTCATTCTAAAAAGGGTGGATCCTGAAGGTTCTCAGAAGGCCCTTTCCTTTAGCTGAAGATCTTTGAGGGGTTTGGGATCTGAAAAGCTAAGCCTGGAGTTTAGGTGAAAGGAGGGTTAGGGAAATTTTTATAGGTTTTCTTAAGAGAGGCAAGAATTTGGGGTCCTCGGGGTTTTCCAGGAGTGGGGAGCTAAGGAGCAAAGATGGGAAGGACACAAAGGCAAAAAGGAGGTAGCACAGTGGTGAGAAGCCAGGGTCCTTTGTCAGGGGGCAGGGCCAGCAAGAATCCTAGTGGTGCAGTGGCTAAAATGATTTTAGAAACAGGCCTGCGCTTGTTAGCTGAAACTCTCAGCTTTTTGCAAAATCTTTGTTCTAGTATCAATGTATTCATGTGATTAATTTTCACAATTTTTTCTTAAGAGTGCAATTAACTTCACCACCACATCAATAATTATTTAAATCTAAGTGTAAATTAAAATGTTCACCACTGTTGCCCCTACATTACACATGTTTCGTTTTCTTCAGCTTTTCATGTTATTATAATTTGGCTTAGCTGGAGTAAGTATGTCCTTAAAAAGTTTTTTTTCCCCCAGAAAAAGTTGGGAATAAACTTTCTAAGTCTTTGCTTTATTTTCTTTAAAAAAATATTTTTTTTTATTTATTTATTTTAGAGAGAGTGGAAGGTAGGGAGAGAAACATCAATGTGTGAGAGAAACATCAATCAGTTGCCTCTCACATGCACCCCAGCTGGAGACCAGACCCACAATCCAGGCATGTGCCCTGACTTGGAATCGAACCAGCAACCTTGGGCTCTGTGGGATGACGCTCAACCCACTGAGCCACACTGGTTAGGGCTATCTTTGCTTCTTTAAAATTTGTTTTTGTTTACCCTCATAAAAAGGAAAATTTGGATCACAACTTTGGTCATAATTCTTTTTTCTTCAAAACTCTTCTAGTGTTTACTGTGACTAAGAAGTTAAAATATCAGTCTGACATTTTTGCCATTAGAGCTCTTTTTTATTTCCTACCTGGTATTTGTAGGATTTTGTATTTATCCTTGAAATAAAGAAATTCTACTGGCATGAGTCCTGCTGTGTCTTTTTCCCACAACCCTGTCTTTTAATACTGAATCTTTTCCATCTTGAGTCTTCATCTCAGGAAATGTTCTCGTGTCATTGCCACTCCTCCATCACTTCCTTTTTCTCGTTTTGCAGGATCAGAAACAAAGGCATAACATAAAGAGTTTGGAGTGAATGCCAAGTTCAAATGAAGCGGATCTACTAAAATGACCGTCTCCATCAGAAACCAGCCAGAATCTTGGTGGGGACTGTACCGTCAGGAGTTCCTGACATCCCGAAGTTGCATGGTGTTGTGCTCCTCCTGAAGGGGGAAGAACACCTGTCTTCCAATGTGGTACTAACATTTTCTGTAAGAGTGCTGAAGCAATACTGCTCATAGGGCTTTTCGTGAAGCAATCTCATTATTTAAATTTTACTTATTATCTACCTCCCACCCCAAGATGGAGGCTGTGTACAGACTGTAGATAAATCTTAGTCATAAACACCATGTTGTACTATGAATTTTCCCCTGTCCTGGGGTCAAGTAGTTATTCTAAATTCTCAGCATCATGTAGAAATTGACTTCCAACAGCATGGTAGATCATATTCCCAAAGAAGGCACAGTATCTACCACCCCACATGCTTGTTGCAGTATGAGTCTATTTACCCTTCCCTTGAATCTGAGCTACCCTGTGACTACCCTGACCAATGGCATGTGGAAGAAATGACAAGACCAGGCATCAAAAAGGCCTGACAACTTTCCACACTGCAAACTGCTGGAAGCCAGCCACCATGTAAGAAGCTGTGAAACTACCACACTATGAGGAAGCTGTTAAGGAAACCATTATTCTAGAAATAGACTCACAGACACAGAGAACAAACTGAGAGTAGCTAGATGGGAGGGGCTTAAAGGGCTGGGTGAAAACGTGAAGGGATTAAGAAGTACAGTTTGGCAATTACAAAATAGCAATGGGTATGTAAAGTACAGCACAGGGAATATAGTAAAAAATATTGTAACAAATATGTATAGTGTCAGGTGGACACTAGAATTACCAGTGGTATCACTTCTTAAATTATATAAATGTCTAACCACTGTGCTGTACATGTGAAACTAACATAAAATAATATTGAATGTCAACTGCAATTGAAAAATAAAATAATAAAAACTAACAAAAATGTACACTTTAAATATAAAAAATGTTATTTGACAAGTGTTAAATAGTAAACAAGACTTTACTCAAGACTATTGCAGGAGGGATATTGCAACAGGGGAGAGAGATTGGCTCGCCTCTGAATGCAGCAAAGACAACTGGAGATTTACAGTGAAAGGGCTGAGCGAGGAGGTCGGTGCATGAAAAATTATTAAGAGGGGACATCAGGAGTGCGGGGATTCTTCTTAAACCGACCTAACAGGATTCTTGTTGCAATTAGGCCAAGGACTTATACAGGTAATCTCCAACTTATGATGGTTCCACTTAACAATTTTCAACTTTGCGATAGTGCAAAAGCAATCCACATAATAAGTTACAACATATTATTTTTTAATCCTCACCCAAGGATATGTTTATTGATGAGATAGACAGACAGAGAGAGAGAGAGAGAGAGAGAGACATCGATGTGAGAGTAACATTGGTCGGTTGCCTCCCATACATGCCCTGACGGGGGATTGAACCTGCAACCTAGGTATGTTCCCTGGTCGGGAATCAAATTCAAAACATTTTGGTGCACAGGACAATGCTCCAACCAACTGTGATACCCAGCCAGGGCGAGATATTTAACGACTTATAAAATAAATTCTGTGGTCAGTGATTTTGCCCAATGTAGTCTAATACAAATGTTCTGAGCATGTTTAAGGTAGGGTAGGCTAAACTGGGGTGTTCAGTAGATTAGGTGTATTAAATGCATTTCCTACTTATGATACTTTCAGTTTATGATGGGTTTATTAGGAAGTAACCCCATTGTAAGTGGAGGAGCATCTGTACATCAGAAGCGGGGGATGAGGAATTTGACCACATAATGAGGGTGATCAGATACCAAGAGTGGAAGGACTCTTGCCAAACTTACTATGACGGCGAAATGTATTTGTCAACTTGACTAGTCTACCCAGATAGCTGGTGAACATTGTCTCTGGCTGTGTCTGTGAAGCTGTTTCTGGAAAAGACTGGCATGTGAATCAGTAGAGACTGAGCACCGAAGATCTGCCCTCACCAATGTGGGCAGGCATCATCCAATTCACTGAGGGCCCACATAAAACAAAAGGGCAGAGGGAGGGTGAGGCAATCTCTCTTCTTGATCCGGGACAGCCATCTTCAGTCATAACTGGGAGTTACAGCATGAGTTCTCAGGCCTCTGGACACAGACAGAATTGCACCACCGGCTTTCCTGGTCCTCCAGCTTGCAGATGGCATATTGTGGCATTTCTCAGCCTCCATAACAGCGTGAACCAGTTCCTAGAATAAACTCCTCTTACATACCCTATTAGTTCTGTCTCTCTGGAGAACCCCACTACACTTAGTAGCGGTCTTGCTAAAACTAGGCTAGGCAGGCTGAAGATGGAACAGGGCCAACATCAAGGCCTAGTCAAAAAGAGGACTCAGAAGAACCTTTTTACAGTTTGATCAAGGAGAGAGCCTTTGTCAAAGTTCAACCTGGCCCTATGTAGAGGCTGCACCATAGGGAGGTGCCGCTTCAGCCGTTCCAGCCATCCCTGCGAGGAGAGATGTAGGAGTGAAGAAGTCATTTGGATGGTCCAGCTCTAGCAGATGCCACACAGAACAGGAATAAGTTATCCTGCTGAGCCCTACCCAAACTGCAGTTTTAGGAGCAAGTAAGTGATTGTGGTTGTTTTAAAACGTTGTTTCAGAATGATGCTTTGTTACATGGTGATAGACAAGTGAAATAGGCAGACTATCTTGTTAGTCAAATACACCTAAGCATGCCTGAATTCCTTGATGGATTCAACTCAGGCCCCAGCTGGGATGGCCCTGCTATAGCTGTAGCTGTATGAATGTCAGTCTCATCGTTTAGACTTACTAGAAACTTGAGCAAGTTATTTTATTATCTGTATCTGTATCCCTAGCACCTCTCAGAGTATCTGGCTCATAGGAGCTTCTCAGAATGTTATTATTGGATGGGTGGAGGCCAATGGGTGATCTGTAGCACAGACACTATCTAATCTGCCAGTTTCTTCCCCTTACCACTTTTTCTGTCAAAGCTCACAGGTCATTTTACTTCCACAGCCAGCAGCCCCCTCCACCAAAATACACATATACATCACATCTCTTCTTTAACAAACTCTTTCCTCCTGCTGCTTTCAATTCTTACTCATCTGTTCTCTTACAAAAATTTCTCTTGCCAACCTCTGTCTTCTTTCCACCTTTATGAACCCCACCCCTACCCGGGAGCCTCAACCAAAGCTGATGGGTTGAATCTAATGGCATGAGGAAATAGAGGACAATTTGATAAAATCAGTTTTGAAAACAAGTGCCATCGATTTCGAAAAGCCCTTTCACCATCTCCACAATTTCCCACGTGCAATGTTGTCCTTCGCTAATCAACCTGCTTTTCCACAAGCACAAGCATTTAAAACCTTATTATTTGGTTACTGTTTCTTTAATCATCAGTGTAGTAACAACACTGCTGTCTCCCCACCCCCCTTTTTCTTTGTATTTGTACACTATTTCAACAATAGTGTAGAGTTAAATAGGAGTCATGAATCCAGTACTGAAGAGCACTAAAAAATATTAAGTCCAACACTAATGCAGTGTCTATGAACCAGAAAACCACCAAATTTAATATTGGTCTTTTTAATCTCCAGTTACTTACATGGCTCTGAGAAAACAACTCTGTGGTAAGAAGGCTGTCACATGCACTAAACCTCAGACTACCTTGTTCGTTTCCCCCTTTTCCCACACATGTATGTAAAATGTTGATATTCTGAAAAGTATTTGAACTTTCATGATGCTGCTAAGGCAGAGTCCTGAAACAGGTAAACTATGTCTTTTAGAAGTTTGGATTCATTTCATCCCTAAATGTTTCATTTGGTTTGGTTTGGTCATTGCATGAAGCTCTTTGTACAGGAATCCTGCATACTTTAGAAACAATATTTATTTATTTACATCAGCACCAAACTAACCAGGTACTAATAAACTACAAGGAAGAATGAGAGGCAGAATTTAGGGCACAGAGGAAAGTCGGGGGCTCACAGTCAGACTAGGTCAGCATCTATGCTCAGCTGTCATTAGCATGAATGGGCGATTTACCTACCCTCAGTGGAACGAAGCTTCTTGGGGATTTTTGTTTAGTTTGTCCTTTCCATCTTTAAAGGAGAATACAGGACCTATCTTACCTTGCCCTGTGTTTTATAAAGTGCTGTTGTAGGTGTGAAATAAGCAGCTGCTACTAAAATAGAAATTGAGGCAGGCTAGTAAGAAGCTAGGAAAATTCCTTGGCAGGTGGAATAGAGAAACTGAGACAGGTAACTAAACAAAATGGCCAAGCAATTTATAGCCAGATGCAAAGGTCCACCTTCCTATGGATGACATCTACGCCTCAGTTGTATTGGGTTGGCCAAGAAATCTGTTTTTTTTCTAGTTTTCATTTTCTCCAGTTTTTTTTCACTTTCACCAATAACTTTATTGATTTGGATATTTTGAGTATGTCTACTATCTCCTGCATGGTATAACATTGATTGTTCTCAATTAATGCCTCAATGTGATCACTATCAACTTCAATTGGTCTACCCAACCGTGGAGCATCGTCCAGCGAGAAATCTCCAGCACAGAACTTTGCAAACCACTTTTGACATGTTCAATCAGTCACAGCACCTCCTCCATACACCGCACAAATTTTTTTTTTTGCATTTCAGTTGCATTTTTACCTTTCTTGAAATAAAGCACAATATGCTGAAAATGTTGCTTATTTTCTTCCATTGTCAGTATTAAAATGGCTACACAAAAATTCACCAAGTTTGATATGTTACTTTTAAGTGCACGCTGATATGATACTGTGACAATACAATCTAACAAAATTGTTCCGAATGAAGGTAAAGACAGTTAAGTGCTACCAGAGCCATCCCATGGAATAAACCACACGGACTTTTTGGCCAACCCAGTATTTTAGCTCCAGACCCAGAAAAAGCAGCAAAACCAGGTGAGTGATGTCAGGACCAGCTGCAATGACTGCCCACCCCTGCCCTGGCTCTGCCAAGTCAGTGGAAACCATGACCCTGAAAGGTCACACCTGGAAAACTGATTAATATTCTGCTGAAACCCTCCCCTGAGACCCTCTCTAAGATTCCTGCCTGCAAGAGAGAGATAAAAGTCTCAATACAAAGGATCCAGCACTGCAATCTCCCTTTGGAGAGTAGCCCAAACCATTCCCTTTCCCCTCTTCTTTCCCTACAGGCATGCATCTGGTAAACTCAAGGCAATGGGCAGTGGCAACTTGTTCCAGGCTAATCCCCTGAACCTGTTCCCAAGGTCCCCTAGGCTCTCCTGTTGCTTCTTCTACCCTAAGTTCTTCTTTGTTTTATTGTCCCCAAATTAATAGTCAACCGGAAGATCTTTCCTGCACAAAATTAAAAACCCACACACTATGGCCTGGCCCTAGGCAGACCCACTCAGGGCCAGGCCACTGTCCATTAACAGAAATGAAGGTGTGTTTAGTTGAAGAATAGGAATGCTGAAATAGTGCTTTTCAATTAACTAAGCTATGCAAAGACATAGTAAATTTTAGTATAGAAGATGATCTTAAGAAGTCTAAATGGGTGTGTAGTCAAATTTAGGCCCAGAGGGGAATAAAGATAAAACATACAGGGTATTTTCTTGCCTGCTCCAACAACCTGCTTGAAACTTCACAGATTAACCCCGGTATAGTGCCCTCCATTGGTGACGGTAGCTAGCACTACCCAAACTAGTGTGAAATTCCATTTCAGCGACGGTGCCTACGCCCATAAGTCTCGTTTTGACGACCCAAGGGAAAGAATTAGCTTTCTGAATCCTATCGCGAGAGGTTAGAGCCAAACGCCACGTAAGGAACTACAGATCCTGGCAACGAGCGACAGGTGCCGGAACAAACGGACAGTGCAAAGCTGTGGAAGCGTAGGCGTTCCGGTGGGTAGGACTTCCGCCGGAAATGGGGTGGTCTGGGAAATCTTAAGCTGAGTTCCGGTGGGTGTTCTGGCGCGGCCTCGCCGAGCAGGCACGGCTGAAAATGGCTTGCGCGGCGTCGAGAACTCCGGCCGACCAGGACAGGTGGGTCCTGAGAAAGGGAGGGGCTTGCTGCGAGCCCGTGGGCGTCAGCCGCTGTCCCCAGCCCCGAGCACGTTCGCTGGGGCAGCTCTGAGCCGGTCCCCGGGCGTTCGTGTCTCCGAACCAGGCTCTAAGCAGGGTCCCTGAAATTGCGACTTTAGATAGCCCAGGGTTTACCTGGTTTACCTGTACGTGATGCAAAGGACTGTGGGTGCTACGTGGACGTGACATTAAGTAACAGAATCACAAAATGAGAACTCTGTTTCGTTTTGTGTTTTAACTATTGTGACGTTTCACGAAGGCTTGCTTGAGTTCTTTAAAGCTTTTAATACCTCTGATTCCGTATTTCTAGGTACGAGAGCGGGGCCTACGTTAGGAACTTTTGACAGGTAGCTAGCTATACCTAACTGAAGAGTTAGGACATTCTTTTCTTTTTTAAAATTTTCTCTCGCAAGTGATGTTTTTTCCGTCTAAAGTAGTGAGTTAAGATTTTCTTTTTAAGTAAGTAAAATGGGACAATATAAAGAAAAAATATGCGAATAATAGTATGGATGTACCGGTGGTCGCGATAACGATGGATGAATGAATGAGTGAAGTTTTAGAAATACTGCTGTAGTGATACCAGCTGTGCTTTTTCTGTGACAGGTTTATTTGTATATATCCAGCTTATTTAAATAACAAGAAGACCATCGCGGAGGGCCGGCGAATCCCCATAAGTAAGGTAAAGAAGGCTGACACCTTGGTCCTTAAGGGGAGGTTTTACTGTTAAGGTCACAAAGGCTTCTTTTACTTTACTGTGTTGGGGGTGGGGGAGGCTCGTGGCTGAAGAGAACGTCACCAAGAAATGGGTGCTTTCCTTAGTAATGGTGAAACCAGAACGGCCCAAATTCATAGCAGAAGGAATTTTTTAAAGTGATTCTTCATGAACCTGTGTTGGAATGAGGAGAGGGGAGGGTTGTAGGATTTGCACAGTTTTCATTTAAACCAGGGTTATGACAATCTTCCTCTCAATGAAGGAAACCGAAACTATGCCACTGTACAGTGCAGTGTCCAGAGTACATTGGAGTTTTTAAAGAAAACGTGCAGAGTTGTTCAGTTTTGTAATTTTAAGTCAAGTACCTAATACCAAGTGAAAGGTCTTTGTTGAAACTTTTTACTTTCAAAATTGATGTCATCATTTATTATTAAGAATACACTTGGTCTGAAGTATTGCATTTATTATTTTGTGTTATTTCATATCTCCTACTTTCTTCTTAAGTGTGTAAAGGACAGTCTCTTCTGCTGCCTCAGGATAAAAGAGAAAATGCCCAAGCACTGGTCTAGAATAATGCCTGGCGCAGCCCCTGTAACAGAGGCTTCTGGGAGCGAGCTCTCAGATAATGTGGAGAATGATTCAGTTGTGCCTGACTTTTTTGATACATAGCATACATACAGAAACATACATAAATCTTCAGTGTCTGTTAATTTTCACAAAATGAGTACACATGGGTAACCAGCACCCTAAGTTTTTAAAAAAGCATTTCCAGCACCCAGGAATATTCCTTTATGTCCCTCCCCAGTCACTGTTCTCTCCACATATATGCACATACAAGGACAACCACCATGCCACCACCATAGATTACTCTCGCTTGTTTTTGAATTTTATTTAAATGGCATTATACACTATGTATTTTTGTCTTTTTTTCATCAAATTTTAAGCATATGAGATTTATCCACATTTTTGAGTGAAGTGTAATTCTCACTGCTCTGTAATGGTGCTTCTCAACAGCAGCACCATTGCATTTTGAGCCAGATAATTCATTGTTGTGGAGGCTCTCCTGTGCAATTAGATTGTTTAGCAGCATCCTTGGCCTTTACCCACTAGATGCCAGTGCCGTTTGCTGCCCTAGTTGTGACAATCAAAAGTGTGTCCAAGCATTGCCAAGTGTTGGTTAGGGGGCAAAACTGCCTTGATGAAAACCACTGCTATGCAGTATTGTGTTGCATAATACACCACAGTCCATTCTACTATTGATGGGTAATTGGGTGGTTTCTGGTGTGGGGCTGTTGAAAACAGGGCTGCTGTGAACATTCTTGAGCTTGTCTTTAGTGAGCGTATTTTTGCATTTTTCTTGAATATATACTTAGGAGTGGAATTGCGAGGCCATAATGAATGCATACATTTGGCTTTAACAGATAACTGCCAGACGATTTTCCAAAGTGGTTGTGTCTGCATTAGTTGTTTGTCCAGTATTCACTGAGCACCTGCTGTGTTCCAAGTGCCATGCAAGGTGCTAGGCAATATACTGGTGAACAAAATGGTCCTTGGCCTTGTGAAGTTTATGTTCTGTTAGAAGGGAGGTGGACACAGAAGTATGAATAAGTGTTCTTCCTGGGAATATTTTTTTAATTTGTATAATTACAATGAAAACAACTGCACCTAGTAGAAAAGGAAACGCAGGATTTGGTATATGTTTTGATCATAGTATTTAAGATGATTTGGACAGCAATATTGCCATGTCCACTAAAAGCTAAGCTGGTAGTGTTTTTTTTTTAATTATTCAGGCTGTTGAAAACCCTACAGCTACAGAGATTCAAGATGTGTGCTCAGCAGTTGGACTTAATGTCTTTCTTGAGGTATGGTAGGTTTTTTCCTTCACTATTTTCCATACTCATCTCATTGATATAACTTTTTAAAACAGAGTCTGTTTTGTTTTGTTTTGTTTTTTATGTTAGAAAAATAAAATGTACTCCAGAGAATGGAATCGTGATGCTCAGTATAGGGGCAGAGTCCGGATCCAGCTGAAACAGGAAGATGGCAGCCTCTGTCTTGTACAATTCCCATCACGTAAGCTTTTTTTAAATCAATGAATCAAGTTTGGGGATAGGTTATTCCTCAACACTGCAAAAAAGGTTCTGCTCTTCTGAAAGGTAAAAATAATATGTGTTCCACGGATTAATTTAGAGAAAGACTACCACTGATGGAGAAGTAAACAGTGGTTCCAACTTCTTTAAAGTTAAGGACCTATTTCATAATGTGATGAAACCTACTAATGGTTTCTCAAAACAAATTCTTTTGTGAACATTTTATAAACCTCTGGAAGTCCATCATTGCTCCCAGGTTAAGGGTGTAAAATTAGCCCTGCCTGGGTAGCTCAGTTAGTTAGAGCATTGTCCCAATATGCCAAGGTCGTGGGTTTGATCCCTAGTCAGGGCAGGGCACATACAAGAATCAACCAATCAATGCATAAATAAGAAGAGTGTAAAATTATTAAATTGTCAGTTGTTAATTGCCATTTCAGATCCTACAGATCCTAAGGTCTGTTTATAATTTCTATCATTAGTAAATCTAAAAAACTACACTTAGTGGAAAAAGCAACA
>VMDR010030707.1:0-12332 GCA_007922815.1 Macrotus californicus
CCACTGTTTCAAATGGAGGCTGAGATTGAGTAGGTGGAGCATTTTAGACACTGGGGACAAAGATGCAGACACCTTAGATAATTTGGGGATATTAGAACCGGGATTCTATGTTTCATGTTGAGCTCAGAGTTGTTCAAGGGAGGTTGTTTCATGAATGGTCTGTAGGGCTTCTAGAAGAGTTTCTCTGACCACACACACTCACATACCACTCTCATCTAATTTTTTATGGAATTTAGTTTAGAAAATAGCTGTATGGACATTACCATACAGAGATCTAAGTTCAATTTTTTGCTGCTTATAAACTTCTCTTTTTGGGAAGAAGGGGGAGACACACTCTGAAGCTCTCAGTAAAATATCCCATAACCAACTAGGCTCTTTGCTTTCCATCAACTCTCCCTGCCTGTGCCAGGGTGCCAGACTGACCTTCTAAATGCACTGTTCCTGTTGGTTAACATCTGACTCACTTCCTTTAGGACCTAGTCCAGCCTTCTTAGTCTATCATCGAATGCTGCTCACTTTCAGACCTCATTCTCCTTTCCACATTAAGATTTGATTGCCAATTCCAATCAATACATGGGGTTTTCCCCCCTCATACCACCAAGTGATTGTCAGACACCAGCTGGGTGTTCTACAATTCAACTCATTTCCGACACTGTCTACTCAGAAACAGCATCAGATTCCACAGGTTAAGGGTTCCATTCCAGAAGACTGTCCTCTGTTTCAGATGCCAATCACAAATTCAGGGTATTACCTGTGCTTCTGACCAACTGGCTATAAATCAGAGGTTCCCACAACCACCTCCTTGGGTTTGATTAATTTGCTAGTGCAGCTCATAGAACTCAGAACACAAGTTTACTCAATAGATTACAGGTTTATTCCAAAGGATGTTAAAGGATATGATATAACAGCCGGATGAAGAGATTCATAAGGTGAGGTCCAGAAGAAAGGAGCTTCCGTCCTGGTGGAATTTGGGGTACAGAGTGGTGGCACATGGGAACACACTAGTTCAAAAACCTGGAAAATCTTCCCAGTCCTTTTGGGTGTTTATGGAAGCTTTAAAACAAGGCATAATTGATCAAGTCATTGGCCATAGGGAATTGATTCAACCTCTAGTCCCTCTTTCTACCTGGGAGATCAGGGGTGGGACAAAAGTTCCAATTTTCTAATCACATGGTTAGCTCTACTGGCAACCAGCTCCCATCCTTAGGTGTGGTCTAAAACTCACCTCACTGATATAACAAAAGAGGACATTCCAAGGGTTTTTCGTGCTCTGTGCCAGAAAAGGAGATGAAGACCAAATATATATTTTTCATTATAAACAACAATATCATATACATCATATTCTATTACACACACAGAGATACGCCCTTCCCCCACCTAGCCCACAGAAGCTTTGATCCTTAACCTTACCAGGCATGTTCCCATTTTATACCTTTGCAGATCTGGGATCAAGCTGCTTCCTCTTATTCTCTAGTCACATTTGTCCAAATCCTATTGGTCTCTGCGGCACAATACAGCACAGATAAAGTCATATAGGAGTCATGTATGAAACCCAGCTCTGACAATGGCTGGGTGATCTGGGGCAGGTTACTTAGTCTCTTCGAGTTTCAGTTTCCTAAACCATAGAATGAGGAGAATACAAGGACCTATCTCACAGACTTCCATTGAAGATTAAATTTAAAAAATGCATATAGTCTGCTTAGCCCAGTGCTCGGCATATTGTAGTAAGGACTTAATAAAAGTAACTTTAAAAAAATTAAATATCATAGTTGCAATCATACTTCCTATGCTGATCACTCTGGTTTTGATTAAATTTTCCTCCTCTTTACTCATTAATACTGCCTGCAATTGTATCATTTATGTAATGCGTTCGTATATTTATCATTTTGCAATATTTTTATAGATATTGAGTGCTGACCTTTTGGTAGAGAAAAAAAAAATCATCAAACAGATACTTTTAACAGCCACAGAGAACATCCACTTTAAAGGACATGTTCATTTACTTTTACTGATTGCTATATTCATTCATTTACTCAGTAGATATGCATTGAGTATCTAATATATTCTAAACACAGAGATGAATCAGAAAGATCCTGCCTTCAAGCAGAGAATAAGAAGTGTATGAATTGCTGTGATGCCAAACAAAAAGTTCTAAGTGTCTATAGGCGTAAAGCACGTTGATGGTTTCAAAGACAGAGAGATGCAACTGGGAAGCTTACTGAGGGAGAAGCCTTGAGCAGTCAGTCCTTGAAGGACAGGTTCATGCGGTGACTGGAGGCTGAGAGGGCGAGAAGCGGGGAAAGAGCTGAGTGGCAGTGGGTGCATTTCAAATCGAGGCACATGCAGGAGCCCAGGCTGGAAGGTGACAAGGGCAAGTACCCAGGGTGAACAGCAAGGGAACACCAGTTAAGATGAGGGACTGAAATAGGTGAAGGGATTGAGAAAAAACAGACCAACTCATGGGCATAGACAACAGTGGTTACCAGAGGGAAAGGGGGCTGGGGGTAGGTAGAAGAGGGCATAGAGGTAATAAATGGTGATGGAGGGTGGTTTGACTTGGGGTAGTGAACACACAGTACAGTGTGCCAATGAGGTATTATAGACTTGTACACCTGAAACCTATATAATGTTATTAACCAGTGTCACCCCAATAAATTCAATTAAAAAATAAAATTAAAGCTTTTTTCCAAATTCACTTAATCCCCTGGGTTTTCTCTTAATTAACACAACTGTGACCTTAAAGACTTCAGTAAATGCTTTTGCTTTCCAGCTGTTTTTATTGATTTTTGGTTGTAGGACCTCAATTTTCAGTGGGACTCTCTGGACTCACGGTTCAACAAGTCACCTTCCTGCTGTTATCCTGCCACACTATCTGTTTCTTTGAGAAGTGACTTCCCTCTCTCAGAGAGATTCCTGTTAACACAACATTATGAAATGTTAGGACCTTAGAAAGCTTTCTGTTCACAGTGGTTATATATATAAAATCAGCAGTAAAATCTATACCAGCAGTTGAGGCAGATCAGACAAACTACTGTTCTTCACTAGGGAATGTTCTGTTAAAAACACCCAGGAACCCAAATGAATAATTACAATACTGATAATAATTACCAGCTCACTCCTGCTCTGTCCCAGATCCCAGAACCCACAAGTAGGGCACCAGAAAGGGAGTCTCTTGAACTTCCTGAAGATGTTCTATTAAATTATCCCAGCATGGGTAATAATGAACTTGGTTTGTGATTTTTGGAGGGCAGAGAGGACACACTGCCTTCCAATGCATGGGAGGTTTCTATTCACTGATGTAAACTCTAAGACATTGACAGCAGAATTGCTTCATGAAGTCAACGTTCCTAAGCCACTTAGCTGGGCACTATCATCAGGACCTTCTTGTGAGTTCCTGAAGTTCTGTGGACATGCTCAGTTCACAAAAATCTCTGCACCTGGTGGGGAGAAATTATCTCTAGTCTCAAGGTAAATGAAAAATGAACAGAATGTCAAATTTGAGAAGTCCAGCTTATATTCTCATTATCAACCGGTGTCAAAACTGAGGCTCAAGAAGCTGAATGACCTGGGTCACATGGGTGCATGAATGCAAAAGCTGCTCTTAAAAAATTTTTTTTAAAAAAATTACTTTATTGTTGTTCAATTACAGTTTGCATTTTTCCCCCACTACTCCCCCCTGCTCTTAAAAAATCTTAAAGAAATAAATGGGAACATCTTGCCTTTTTAGTTCTTACTTGGTTTGAAACCTTCCCTGGAATCTCCCAAGAAGTTATTATAACTATTATACGCTGGGCACTGAACAAGTGCCAGAAAGCTGTGAAAAGGACACTGCTCTAATTCTTTAAAAAAATAATCCTCAGCTGAGGATATGTTTACGGATTTGAGAAAGGGGAGAGGACAGGAGAGAGAGAAACACATCAATGTGAGAGAGAAACATCAATTGGTTGCCTTCTGTATGTGCCCTGACCGGGGACTGAACCTACAACCTAGGTATGTGCCCTGAGCAGGGATTGAACCCACAACCTAGGTATATGCCCTGAGTGGGGATTGAACCCACAACCTAGGTATGTGCCCTGAGCGGGGATTGAACCTGCAAACCTGCAACCTTTTGGTGTATGGGATGATGCTCCAACCAACCGGATAGGGCATTGCTCTAATTTTTGAGGGGCTCACAGTCCCCAGTCTACCTCACAGAATATTTAAGGGTTCCAATTAGATCATATATATGTAAAATTGTACTTTAAATAAGGGACAGACCCAAATATTAGTCTTCATTTTGAAGAAGGCATCACAAAGCCATTGCAAAAACAGATTTCTTTGTCATAAGTTTAAGATTTACCTGCTTAATCAAATGTCTGATACTTTTGTTTATTTTTAAAGATTTTATTTAGTTATTTTCAGAGAGAGGGGGACAGAGGGAGAAAGAGAGGGAGAGAAACATCAATCAGTTGCCTCTCGAACAAGCTCAACCAGGGACCTGGCCTGCAACCCAGGCATGTGCTCTGAGTGGGAATCGAACCAGTGGGCTTTTAGTTCACCAGCAGGTGCTCATTCCACTGAGCCACACCAACCAGGCCTATTTTTGCCAGCTTCCAAAAACTCTGTTAGTGATTGCTAACTCAAGAAACAATTTTTAGGTGCTTTTAATAAGGCTCTAGTCCTTGAAGTAGCTGTCTGAGGAAACCCCAGCCGAACAGGGAAGGCCATGTGGCAGCTGGGCCATCCGATTCAAGTTTGAAAGGCTTTCCACGAAAATCATGGAGCACACGGCATCACAAGCTACCGTCATCTTGCATTTTGGTTAGAAGATTTCATTACGACACCATGCTAGGCTGTGCCATGAGTGTAGGGTTTCAGTAGTACTTTTCATGATAGTGATGATGGTGAATTTAAGCACAGAGATTAAGTACTGTAATGTGGCAGCTTCTTTGAAGCTTCAAAACTCTGGGTCAAGGTCTGTGATATGGCTTAGAACAAGAAAGTGTTTCTTTTTCTTTTCCCACCTGCAAAGTTGATTTTTTGAGAGACAACTTCCTTTCTAACCCTGAAGGCAAAACCCCTCATAAAGGGCTTCCAGAACACTCTCTGACTAGCTTGGGACTTCAGTGCTCATCCGTGGTGGAATTAAAGATTGCTATGTCACCAGTGGTGATGAGATGAAGCATAAGTAACATTTTAGTAATTTCACTTAAGGAAGTGAAATTTGGGAGCTGATAAGCATGGAAAACATAAAAAATATCATTTTTAATGATAATAAAACATGGTTTTCAATAATGAGGTGTGAATTAATGTCGTTTCTGTAATTTCATTCTTACAATCACTTGATTTCCAAATTGCTCTCTTCATGAGGAATTCACAAAGTGAAGTTATCGTGAGTACAGAGAACAGCCCCCAGAACCCACAACTCATGTCACTTACGCCATAGCCAGGTGCACTAAGTGACTGTTCACTGTGTAAGCTGCAGGGAAAATGTGAATGATCATGTTTCATCAATTGTAAAATGCAATTATTTTTACATTTAAATACCTTTGCTTAAAGAATGCATCTTACAGTCAATGGGGTGCTATGGTTATAATATTATACCCATAATATTATAGACAGTATTTTTTCCTTTTCTTTTTTGACAGAACATAAACTAATACTGTAGCTTATATAAGTTGCATTTTAGATTCAATGTTAATTACTCCAGGGTCCACATCCCACTTTTTACTTAAACATCTATTCATTGCAGCATTATTTACAATCACCAGGATATGAAAGCAGCCCAAGTGTCCATCAGTGGATGAGTGGATAAAACAACTATGGAACATTTACACAATGGAATACTACTCAGCCATAAAAAAGAAGAAAGTTTTACCCTTTGTGACAGCATAGATGGACCTGGAGAACATTATGTTAAGTGAAATAGGCCAGCCAGAGAAAGACAAATACCATGTGATCTCACTCTTATGTGGAATCTAATGAACAAGCTGAACTAACAAGCAAAATAAAGACAGGCTCTTACACAGAGAGCATGGTGATGGCAAAGGTGAGGGGGGAGGGTAGGAGGGAGGAGGGGTTGCTCAACAAAAAGGAAAAGGACTGATGGGCATGAACAACAGTGTGATGACTGTGGGTGGAAGGATTGTATAAGGAGACTAGATGGTAATGGAAAAACACAATAAAAATAAAGTAAGATAAAGACAAACAAACAAACAAAAGAACTGAGGGGAAAAAAAGAAATTTCTCTCTTGTCAGGCTCATGGGTCCCAAAAATATTGCCCTCAAAGTTGTAGTCTTCCCCTCTGTAGTCCTTTTATATTAATAGGTCATTTAAAAAATTGAGTGTTTATTTGCACCAGATTTCATATTCTTGTAAGGTGTTTCCATAACACAGGCATCACACCTAGCCCAGTGCATTCAGAACATAAAGTAAGCCAATGGGCCAAGTGTGTGAGCAAGAGCCGAACTGTAGATGAGTTGTTAAGGAATGAGAGGCCATTTCTAAATGAATGGGAACATCACTTCATACCAGTTTATCTAAAACCACAATAATACTCTCACGTGGCCAGGAACATATATATATAACTCAGCATTGGCTACCAGGTCTTCTAGGACAGGCTCAGAGCTGGGAAAACCAGAGTGGGGGTGATGGCGTGGGCAATGGTTGGGGGAGTGGTTTCCTGCCTTACCATCCCCAGCTCCTGGACCTAGAGAATGCTATGTCTAGAAGATACTCAATATATGGTTGTTGCATGAATGATCTTATCTACCCAGGCAAAAATCAGATTAAAGCAATCTGAATGAGTGGTGCTGAAAAGTAATGAGAACTACAAAGGCCAGTTGCCCTAGAGGGGGTGCAGAGAAGAGAAAGAAGGCCAATATCACTGACCTTGCCTTGGTCATAAGGTTGGATGGAAGTCACTCTATCTCTCTATCAATACTTAGGACACATTATCTTCAAGGTACTATTCTAAGAGCTTTACAAATACTAACTCATTTCATCTTCATAATAATCTTATAAGGTAGCTACTATTATTATCTTTATTTTACAAATGAGGAGGCTGACTCACGAAGAGGAAAAGTACCTTGCCTAAGGTGTCACAGCTGAAAACTGACAGGTTTAGGATTGGAATAGAGGAAGTCTGGCCCTGGAACCTGTGCTTTGACCACTGCCCTACAATGCCGCCTTATTCACCCAGCAGGTGCTCTTTAAATACTTCAGTCACTAGAATCATAGCTCCTTTGAGGCCAGATGTCTGCAGTCTGTCCCAGCCTGAGGAGAAACAAAGGCAGTTCTCAGGCTGCAAGAACTTAGGCTACTAAGCCTGCCCTGTAGGTGATGGCAGATAGGAAGGCACACATCCTGGATTTGACTTGGACATGATCCAGCTTTCTGGAAAAAACATTCAAAACTTGACCCCAGACTGCCTGTTCCATTATAGTATTAAAGTGACATCTCTTCCCCTCTTTCTTTTCCAGGCCAGAAAGAACTAATGTTGGAGAAAATGTGTTGACTTTCTTGATTCTTTTTTGTCCTTAGTGCTGCAAAAATGTAGCCGAAAGAAAGCTCTAGGAAAAATTACATAGTTACAATTGCACCTAATTCTTTTATCAGAGTGTTTAAAACACTTTTTAAAAAGTCTCCATTTTCTCCCAATCTCTTGAGATGGAAAATTAACATCTTAACAGGACACAGAATCAACAGCAAATACTTTCTTTTAATTACTGTAAAATAGAGGAATTAATTGAAATACTTAGAGGTAGCAGATTTGTCTTGTAAATTCTCCTGATGTCTTAGTTTCTGTCTTTAAAATTTCATACTATCACTACATTCTAAATAAAAATGCTGTCTCCTGCATTGTTATTTTATATTCAGATTGAAAGAAAGTGTTTTAATTCCGGCGCATCTTTGAGCAGAAATCATTAACTGTCCATGTGTGCAGCAGAATGGGCCCTGGTACTTGCCACTAACAGCAATTCTTCAGTTCTAACAGAGACTTCAGGAGTTCCCCAAATACTGGGCTAGGACCCAGTATGTAGACAGATGCCTCAGAAAAGTATGGTAGTCAAAATGACCTTGCTTTTTCAGCCTTTGAGAGTGTGCAGCCTTTGTTTCCAAAGCCTGGCAAAGGGCTGGGACGAAGGAGGCACAATCGATGTGTTACTGGTTTTCTCTAACTGGACAGAGGTAGCAAAGCGCTGCCTGACCTTATCCCTACCCTGGAAAGAAAAGGCATCAAATGATGAAAATACACACAAGGAAGTGATAGGGGATGTTTCCCTGGGCTGTAGACGTGGACAACGAGTGGAAAGTGGGCCCACGCGGAATCTTGAGAGCACTTGGCAGCATGTAATGTCCGTTTTACTTCTTCAACGTGTGCTTTGCTCAGCGACTTGGATACTGGCCAACGCTATTATCATATTTTCTTGTGATAAATGATATGGATATTAAGATGAATCTTGGGGAATTTCACTGAATGCTTTCTTTTACCAAGAATTATGAGGTAAGCCTATTTGTATCTAATGTTTCTTCTTTGTGCTCCATGGCAATGTTGGATTCTACTGTGTTTCTTCTTATCTGTTTGGAAAATGAGGGAAAAATGGGACTGTGTCTGTTTTTAATTCTGTTATCAAAAATGGAGGGAAAACATCTATTCTATGTATTTTTCTAAGACTGTATTATATAAATAAACTGTCACTGTTAATTTTGGGGAATACTTCTGATCCACTACTAGCAATGATTTTCATAGTATCTCAGAATCTTAATGTTTTACATATATTTCTTTTAATTTTTATTTGATTATTTCATCACTTTTTATGGTTTGTCAACATACTTCTTTACCAATAGTAAATATAATTATAATTCAACATGCCATAAATAATTTTTTTGGATACCTACCTTGTGCCTGACACTGTTCTAGTTGCTGAAAGTAAACTAATAAGCAATCAAGGCTCTTGTTCTCATGGGGTTTATTTTTGAATGGGAGAAAAAAGGCCATAAGTAAATAAACAAAAAGATAATTTTATATAACGATAAATTCTATGGAGAAATTAAAACAAGCTATCATTTTAGTACAAAAAGGTAGCATGCTATGATGGTCAACAACAGGGACACTGGAGCCAGACCAGAGTTTGAATCCCAGCCCTATCACTTCCCTGCTGAGAGATCTTGGGTAAGTTATTTAGCCTTTCTATACTTTAGTTTCTTCAACTCTAAGATGGGGACAACCTTAGCCCCTGTCTGACAGGCTTGCTTTAAGGATCGCATGGGTATATATGAAGAGCACTTGGAACAGTGTCTGGCATACATTAGGTGTTTTGCAACTCAACACTTTCTATGACCCAGGAATTACAATTATGACTTATTCATCACAATTACCCCATGAGGAAGCTATTATTAACTCCTTTTCATAGATAAGAAATCTGAAGGTTAGAGAGGCTAAATACCTTTCACAAGGCCATGGAGCAAGAAAGCAGCAGAAACACTGTCTGACTTCTGCTCTGTCCTCAAACGTCTGTCTCTCTTCATAAGAAGTTTTGTGTTTTTTTCCAAACATTAACTTTCCAATGGCTCAGTTATTAAGTCCATTATATCTGAAATCTTATATTTGTGACTAGAAAGACACTACATATTTACTGACAATAAAACTCTTCTTTCTCAGGTTTTCTCTTTTTTGATTTTTATAATTTTTTTCCTTTTATATGTCTATCCTGCTGTTGCCTAAAGTTCAGTTTTTCATGTTAGCAACATATTTTATATACATTTGATATTATTTCATTCAACTAGAATTCATTAATTATCAACTAACTGTGCTGCCCCTAGAGGTCACATATAGTTTCCTGTGGCATTTTTACTTTTTACATTAAATGCTTTAGCGCAGAGAGCTTCAGAAAGTATTTCCATTTGTGATGCCCCAGATTTTATCCATTTAGTTGAAATTCAAAATTGCTATTTTTTATGACCTTTTCAGATGCCTTTTTTCTTCCTAATCACAGTTCCATTTAAACCAAATGACATGCAGAAATCCTCACTTCAGTGGTAATCCGCTTTCTTTTTATATCCAGTTTTAAACCATAATCACTACTCTCTTCCTTCAATTGCTTGGACACTTGATGTGTATTTTATTAAGCAACATCTTGCAAGACTTAAGAAAAGTGTGCTCTTAGAGCAAAGGAGAGCTCTGAAGCTCCAGGGCTTAGCAGTACAATGTAGCCCTGCAGGTTCTAAGACCATGCATACAACATGTTTAATGAGTCTTTGAAGAGAAAATGCCATCAAATCTACAAACTCAGCCTATACTAGTTGTGGGACCATGGCCTTTTCCTCCTTTCTAAAGAAGTGGGGAAGAGGTGAGGACGTGGAGAGTGGTATTGACATGAACTGTTGATTGACTATTGGTCCCACTTGGAGATGTGATGTTACAAATGGGCCTGAGTCAGGATGACCACTTGGAATTTTACTTCTGCCACTTAGCTGTGTAACCTCTTTAATATTTTATTCCTCCATGTGAAAAATGGGGCTAAAAATTTTATAGTGTTTGTGAGGGTTAAATGGCATAACATATACAAATATTTAGACATTCCAAGCATAATGACAATAATTATTATTAGTTGTTACCTACTCTCTTCATGTTTATTTGTGATTGTTTGAGTCCTTCAACCTAGCTTATTCCTTAATATGTGGACAACCCATGGTGGAATAAAGCAGAAGCTGTCTTTGCCTCTACCCAACCATTTGTTTTTTATCTTTACTATTATCTTTAGAGCCAACATCAGCTTTTCTACATGGTCCAATCCATTTGCATGATACATAGACTTAAAAAAATCACCAGTGCTCAAGTCTTCATTGACTGATTGCTTGAGTCACTCATCAAGCATTTACTGAATACTAACTATGGTCATTTTCTTCCCCCATGAAGTTTATAGTGTGCAGAGAGATTGGACATTTGGGATTGCAAAATGGGGTGAGGAATGCGATGATACACGGTACTGAGGTCGCGCAGAGGAAGCAGTGTTATTGTGGGGGTGGAGAGGTGCAGCTTGTTCTTTGAAAGAAAAAGTTTGTCAAGTAGAAAAGGAAAGAAGGGAATTCTGGGCAAACTGAGAAATAATGTCACATCACAGAGACAAAACATCATGTAGGCAAATTATAAGCTATTTGTTATCATTAGATATAAAGCTCAAGGAGAGGAATAGCTGGGGATGTGGGAGGAGACACACATTTAGATACAAGTATTTAGCTGAAAAGTATGTAAGAAGACTATGCCTGGCATACCATGCTCCATGGTACATTTACCAGTAAATTTTATTCTAAAGACCAACTCTCATCCTAGAAAATGAAGTGGATTATATTTTATATTCAGATATCATATTTGTATCTTCATTATAGCTTATACTATAGTCCAGACTCTCTGTAAACCTTTATTTTTTTGAGAAAACACAAATTGTGAGAGAAATTTAACAGCTCAGAGAAAAAACTAAATAATGCATACTTAGTATTTCAGTACCACCAACAACCACAGAATGATCAACAGGAAAATTCACTTTCTTTTTTTAAAAGATTTCATTTATTTATTTTTAGAGAGAGGGAAAAGGAAGAAGAAAGAGAGGGGGAGAAACATCAATCAGTTGCCTCTTGCACATCCCCTTCTGGGGGTCTGGCCAACAATCGAGGCATGTGCCCTGGTCAGGAATCAAACCGGCGCCCCTTTGGTTCGCAGGCCAGCACTCAATCCACTGAGCCACACCAGCCAGGACTGAAAATTTGTTTTGCTTCCAATAAGAAGATTCAATTTTCATTTATCAGAAGATTATTTAAAATGTTTCCTCTTGAATTTACTAGGAGGAAAAAATATGTTCTTAACTGTAAATAGAACTATCCAAGTTGAAAACACTTGATTTTTCCTGAATAGTTTTCACTGCATGTGCTCCCTGCCTCCCCCATGCACCCCCCTAACAACCCTCACATCTTCATTTCTTTGGACTGCATTAGCTGTGTTTTGGTGATGATTATGTAGACACTCTATTTTCATTATTTCTCACTAATAGCAACTATTTGTCTGCAATTTTATAGGTAATTGTGTTTCTTTTAAAATGCCTTTTGTATTTTTGTTGCTCATTGCTAAATGCTAACAGCTAGGAATTATCACTAAAACTTAACATTCCTGCTTAGCTTCCTGGAAAAATCTCCCACAATGAATGATACTTATTTTTAAGAAATTCAAACATTAAAAAGAAAATAAAAATCTTAAAAATTTGGATAATATAGGGCATGATTATTTACATTACTAAGAAATCAATCATTTATAAGGAATCTTCTGATTGACCTTAAGGAGGAATTTATGTATTCA
>VMDR010030708.1:0-12283 GCA_007922815.1 Macrotus californicus
AGTTTTCCCCAGATCCAGAAAACCTAATACAAGGAGATAAATTCTAAGGCTACTGAGGCTCACGTTACGTCTTTAATTTCTGAGAGACTGAACAATAAGGAGTGATATGCTACAAGTGAGCACATAGTTAGCAGGGTCCCTAGCTGGGGGGTTGTCATATATTCCTCAGAGTCTGAAGTAGCATCATCTTTTCCGGAAAGGATCTTCCAATCCTTAAAGAGCAGAGGGGAGAGAACTTCGTATGCAGCATTCACAGCTAACTGGAGAGCTCTAAAACTGTGTTTTGGGGAGCAGATAAATCAATAAATGTTTCTTTTGTTGGAGAATGGATCAGCTTCCATATTTACTTTTCAGATCAATTGGGAAACAAAACAGACACCTCTACCTAAACTACAGCTGCTTTTGTCTCATCTTCTCCATCACATTGAGAATTTGTATCCTCACTTTCAAGACTCTCCAATTTCCTACTCTTATGTACCACTTCGAGGGTCTGTAAAGCAGATGTTCTTCTGGTATAAATCAATGTGCCCCAAATTATTTTCGCCCCTCTCAGTAAATTATCCCTCTCCACTCCCTTTCCAGGACACATTCCTTTTAGAAAACATGAACATAGTTGAGTACTACGCGCTGGAGACGGGGATGGAGGGAACTGGCAGTAGGGCATTTACCTCCAAATCTCCAAAGCCCCCAGTAGCGCCATGCACATTTTTGGCCTTTGAAATAAATTAATCAAAAATTCTTTCACAGTATAAAAAGAAAGGAACAGAAATGAAAGATCTTTAGATGCTAAATGATTTATCCAAGTTACCTTAGGACAGAGTCCACAGCTGGTCCATTTTTAGGTGGAGGCTGCCGTGACCTGTCTGCTGGCTCTGTACCTCTCAGGCACTTCCAGTAGAAAAAGCCAACAACTACCATCATGGACCCTCACCTAGGGCCATTGATGAAGAAAGAATGTCTTGTCCATCCCGCTCTATCCCTTTGCTCACACAACCACCTCGGTCCCATGTAATCCATCTGAAAAGGGAATTTCCCTTTAGGGAATAGGATGGATGTTGTCTTCTGAAAATGTTTAGAACTTGTGGGAACAAAGGTACTCTCTAGGTTGGCCAGATACACTTCTCACTTGCTAGGAATGATGTGACTCTTAACTTTACTTTCACAGCATGACTATTGCCACTGTCGGCTTGTGCCTTGGAAAACTGAATTAGACACAGGGGGTGAACATTTTACTTTCAGTCAAGGGAACATTCCTTCTGGATAAATCACTATGGGGCCCTGAAAAATAATGGTGTTTTCCTGGCTTGAAATGAGCCCTCAAATGGTTTGGTTTTCTTTTGGTATTTTAACACAGGCTATAATCCACAAGATACATGGTTGGGAAAACTCTTCCTTTGTTGAAAGCAATTTTTATTTTAAACAAGTGTTCTAAACAACAGGACTCTGTTTGACTAAAATTAAAGTGTGGCCATGTATCCTGCCCTGCTTTCCTGTAGTTCCCTTCATGTGATGAGAGAAATAAATTCTCTCCTTGTGAGACTGAATGTTTTAAAGGTGATACTGATCTTTAACAAGAAAGACTCAGGGCATTTATTATTTGAAAATCTAACTTATATATTTATTTGCCTGAATCTTACTTACTGTGTTCTTATTTCATGTAGGTATCTTCCATGTGTGTGGGTACTTAGGGAAAGTTGCAGTTGTAGGGTGATCACAAAAACTCTAATTCACTGTGTCTGCTTGGCACCTAGCCTTCTCTTGTGGGGCTACAGATGCTGTTTGCCAGCCCCTGACCTCCCTAGTCTTGCCCAGCTGTAGATGGAGACAGCCCTTTTGCTTAGACTCCATCCCACCCAGCAGCTGATCTGGTGCTGAGCAGACCAAAGAACACATTGGGAGTCTCTTCTCCAGCAATGGCTGGGGTTTAGTTAGATATGTTTATGTGGTCTGATGTTTAGGGCGAACGAAGTAAGCTCACCTCAACTTTCCCATAGGGTCTCAGCCTTTCCCTAAGCCCTGACTTGTTGGTCTCGTCTCAGGTGCTGGTTTTAGTATCTTAGTCCTGCAGTGGTTAGAAGGCTGGTTCAACTCTAGAGGTAGCTTTCGCTCTCTGGTTTCTGCTGATTGTTGCCATGATGAGCTTGGACTCTGTCCTCTGCATCACTAGTCCAGATCTCAATGAATTGATTGCCACCTCCAGTTTGCCCTGCAAAGAGCATCACAGTGAAGCTAAGAAAAGTAGATTCTTATTTCATGTCTTCTGTTTAATAATTAGGGATTCTAGGCAGATGGAGGGTGGAGTTCTGCCCCTCGCCCCCAGAACTGTCATCCTTAGTAGCAGACATGATTCCTGTCTAATTGCCTCACCCTTTTTGGGGTCAGTGACAAATCTGATGGATTTGTTCTGTAGTACTATTCAGGCAATACTATATTATGGATATATTATGAATTGTAAGGTCTCCATTGGGGACATAAGGAAAACTGTCTTAATGCTCCACCAATTGACTTACAGACCAATCCACTTCTGCCCAGGGATCCTGAGCTGGGCATTGCAGGTAGGCAGCTGACTCATCTAAATCATTCATCAGCTGAGTCATGTCCTGTTCCAGCTGCCGAGCACTTCCAAAGAGATACTCGATACTGTTTGTCCACTTGCATGATTTGCAGAGATTTCATTCTGGTTGCTTTTTCTGTTTTTGTTTTTTCTCTGCTCCCAGGGAGATTTCTCTGCCTTGAAGACATGAGTAACTCAGTCATGTGTTACAAAGAAGATATAGCCTGCTTTCAACCCCTTCTCCAGAATTCTCATGAAATGCCCAGCCAGGAGTGACTTTACCTTTTTCTGAATTACCACTGCACTCAGCTAATAGGTTAAATTGTGTGGGGTCCTTCATGTGCCTTATTGGGTGCCAGGCACAGTGGCTGGAACAATACGAACGCTCAATAAATGTCTGTTGAGTGAATAATTGGCCTATTTTAAAAGTAAAGTAAGCTTTTAATTTCAGATCTGGTTTAGGTTTACAGAAAAATTGAGAAAGTACAGAAAGACCCTATACCAGCACCCATTTTCTGCTATTATTAACATTAATATGTTACAGTTGTCACAATTAATGAATCAATACCTACCAATATTACCATTATTGACAGTAGTCCATACTTTTTCCAGATTTCTTTAGTTTTCACCTAATGTCCCTTTTCTGTTCTAGAATCCCATCAGGGTACTACATAATGTTTAGTCATGATGTCTCTTAGGCTCCTCTTGTTTTTTATGACCTTGAGAATTTTGAGGAGTACCTGTTATGTGTTTTGTAGAATGTCCCTTGATTCTGATTTGTCTTATGTTTCACTTCCGATTAGACTAGGGTTATGGGCTTTTGAGATGAAGTCCACAGAAGTATCATTTTTATTATACCATAACAAGGATACATACTGTCAATATGACTTACCACTCGGCATTAACCTTGATCATCTGGCTGAGGTAGTGTTTGCTAGGTTCTTCCATTGTAGAGTTACTCTTTTGATCCTCATCTTTTCCTACTACGGTCTTTGAAAAGAAGTCACTATGTGTGGCTAATACTTAAGGAACTACCATATTTTCTTGTGTGTAATGCACACCCACATTTTTGGCCCAAACTTTCAGAAAAAAATCTTTCATTTTAATTTTTTAATTCAATTTTAGTGATTTATATTAGAAACAAAACCCATTATTGTATTCCAGGGTATTATTTTGCATATAGATATCATTATTGCTTTCTAGGGTTATACTTTCAATGCATAAGCATAAATAAAAAATTAAAAACATTTATATGGATACGGAATTAGTACTACCCATATGTAATGTGCATGCTTATTTTTCGCTCAAAAATTTGGGCAAAAAAATGCACATTATACATGGCAAAATACAGTGTGTTCTACTTCCTTGAGCTATGTAAAAACTTGGGATTCTCTTGCATGGGGGAATTATCTGTTCTCCCCAGTTGTTTCTTTATTGAATCACTTATTTAAATAAATTGGGTTTATGTGTGTTTTTCCACTTTGAGTAATAATCTGATCTGTTTCTTCACAACTAGGTCAGATGTGCCTAGGAAATGAGAACTGATTTCTGCTTGTATCTGTCACTCTGATTGCCTGACACAGAACAGTTGTCCAAAAATAGACATTTATTAGTTAATAGAACTAAAATAAAAATTAAGCTCCTCATATCTCTAATGATACCCCAAAACAGTCTAATTGGTCTCTTGTTGTTATTTTACTATATTTAACTGCCATGTGAAAAAGATGGCAGAAATGGAAATATTCTTAGAAATAATCTGATTCACAGTTCTCATTTACAGATGGTGACACTTAGAATTGGAGAGGAAACTTATTGACCCAGATGTAGGAAGAGAACCCACTTTTCCTAACTTACTCTGTCATGCTCTTTAGACATAACGCACATGGTGGCACCTACTACAGGGTCTAGCAGGTCTAATGTACTCAACATAGGTTGTTTGAATTTGTATCTGTAGGCAAAAGTGAGCCATCAAGCATTTGTCCATTCTACTTTCGTTTTGCAAAGTGGAAGTTTGCTTTTAACAGATCTCTGAGATATAAGTTCAAGTGGGAGAGTGGATGACTGTAAGAAAATGATGGGGTGATGAGATATTAAAGAAGATCAGGTCAGAAAGACTCTGTGCCAAGCCAGAGACAGTGGAAAGAGAAGGGCAGATATATTGAGAAGCATTTCAGAAGCAGAATTGGTGTAACCTCGTTACTAATTAATGTTAAAAGTGAAAAAGAATGCCAAAGGTGATTCTGAGGTCTCTGGTTTGAGCAGTTAGGTGAAATGTGATGTCATTAATCAAAACAAAACAGATTTGGGGCTAAGGATAAACTTGTTAAGTATGAGATACCCATTAGATTCTTTGTACATCAAATAGGTAGCAGGAAATGTGTGTAGAGCTTAGAAGAGAGATTAAGTTCCTACACCCTGATATAAGAGTTAATGTCAATTGACAAGCCATTGGAGGTGGTGATGTCACCTAGGAAAAGCAGAGAAAACATAATGGACTGAACAGCTGAATTCACTAGGGATAGAAGATAGAAGAAGCGAGAAGAAGTAAGAAGAAACTATTAGAGAACCAAATATGGAGTCATGTGGGAAAACTACGTAAGGAAGGGTAGTGAGTTGGTTAAATTCTGCGGTGAGATGAAATCAGACGAGGATTTAAAGGAGGCCCTAGGGAATGACAGTGCTCAGGTCACGGGTGACCTTCCCAAGAGTCATTCCAATGAAGTGGTGCAGCGTTGTATGTAAAAGAACCAGACACTGCAGAAATGAAGGACAAGATCAATACACAGCATTTTCATTATGATTCTTCCTGCTTCAAATTTCCTTCATTTTCAAAGATTAGAGACAATTACATGAGAAAGGATTTAAATTAAATACATAGGAATAGGTTAATGGGGTTGCTGAATCTCTCATTTGGGAGAGTTTTGAGAATAAAGATGAAGAATTTTAAAATGGAAAGAGTTAGTCTTGCATGAATGAAGAATGCCTCTGAAGGCCCCTTGAAGTGCTGGTGGCTCTTATTCCAAAAAGCTGAATGGATAAGGCTACAAAGAGCTTATATTTTTGCAGCATATTTATAGGATAAATTTGCCCTGTGTGAAACTATTGAATTTACTAACTAGTTGATTTATTCACAGGTCCCTGAATATTTCAGTAGGTAATCAATTGTACTTTTAATCAGCCATAAGCCATGTTGACTGTCTTATTTATTGAATTTAATCAAAATGACTTGATGGCTAACTAATACAGTGCTTTCGACAGGCCTCAGCCACTGGGTCAAATTACTGGAGACAGTAAAGCAGCACAGTGATAGGATGACTGTATTCTTAAAAAATGGATCAAAACAGAGCAAAGTAAAAGGTGTTTTTGTTTGTTTATTTGAAGACAGAGTCTTGTCTGGAAGATAGAAGGCTAACATTGGGAAAATTTTGCTGTGACTCTTTCTGTCTTTCAAGCAGGTGCAAGCCACGTAAGATTCCTATTAGAGAATAGCCTTCACAGCTCCTGATAGCCTCACTGCTGTGTTTGCCCAGAGGTACAAATAGATTAAAAGGTCATCTGCTTCTTAATATCCTATTGCTTTCCTTTTGGAGTAGCTTCAGTTAGAGTCAAAGGCGTTAAGAAGAGGCAGCTCCCCAGTCAATCTGAGAGACTCAAAAGAGTCCTTATGCCCCCTACAGAGCCTTTTGCAATCTTCTGGGTCTTAACACTGCAAATTATTTGATTATGTTTGGTTATAGTTGCAATATTGATTGGAGTTAGAGGTGGCCAGGAAGGGTCAAACTGTGCTTTATGTCCCTTTATAGTCACATAGATCAGACTGTGACTCCCATATCACCTGCAGGAAAGAATCACCATCATTCTTCTGAAAACAAAATGTGCTGCAAAAAAATTTACAAACCTGAAGAGAGCTTTGAAAAAACTAGTTGACATGGTAATGATTTGGTTTTCATGAAGCAGTTTTGTTTGGTGAATAAATAGCACTGTTTATACACAGAATGAAGATCTCTCTCTTTTTGACAAGTTCACTGAAAAATTGACAAGAGAAACATTTATTTTAGACAGTGCTAACCAACCCAATAAAGAGCCTGCTGAACTGAATTTTTAGGTTTTATTTCAAATACAATATAGAGCCACAGACTGGGGAGCAGAAGTTGTTTTCAGCCCTTCATTATGTTGTTCATCAAACAGCCATCGATGAGTTGCTTTCTGAAACCTCTTGGGTTAGACTCTAGCATGAGGGATAAAGTTGGTGTCTTGAGGGTATCACATTTTGCACTTGACATGAGTCTGTCAGTAGTTGGGGAACTATACACCCTAGTCAACACCTCGCACTGTCCTGTTTCCCCATGGCAAATCCTCAGCACAATGTTCTAGAAAGAAGTTCAATGAACAGAAGCCATGGAACACAGAGTGTACATGTGGTGACGGAGTGGCCCATAGCTTTTTCATTCCTTGGGATTTCCCAGTGTATCAACCCCAGTTAATTCACTAATTGCTGGTCAGGGAGCAGAAGAAATGCATGGCCCTCATCCCTGAGGTTTGCTGTAAAAGGGTCCATAACTGCTTTGTCCCTGATTCCAGCCAGGCCCTCAAAGGCTGCCTTCAGCATGTGTCTGTACTTATGGATAGGGAAGAGGGAGACAGGCATTATGGCCCTGAGAAAAAGTAAGGCCAAGAAAAAAAAAAAAAAAAGAAATGTAATGCTTTGCTAGGAAATCCATACTTTCTTAGGGAAAACAGAAAGATAAAAAAAATGAGTATATGTCATTTTATTCTGAAAATGCATTTTATTTAGATTTACTAACTTCTATAATACTACAATAACTTTGACATGACAGTTATATTGTTGAAAAGCAAATGTGATTTAACTAAAATGGCATTGCACTAGCTTTGAACAAAGCAAACATTTGACAAAAGACAGAAGAAACAGAAAATCTCTTTTTGTTGTTTTGCATAAATCATAGCATATGGGAAATAGAAAATACCTTTAGTGGGGAGAGTAATAAACTAATAATTGAAAAAAATCCCCATTGAACTACAAGATCTTTTATGAATACAAATATTTCAGAACAGAAATTATTACTAAGCTGTCCTTACTTTCCACAGTGCCTAGCTTTGCTGTGCATTCAGTCAATATTTTCGAATGAATGCACTGTATTCCAAAGTTTTACTGACAGTTTATAGGTTCAGGTGGGCTTTTTCTGAACAAGTTTCTTTCACACGTCAAAAGGGAGACTGAGAAGCAGATTATAAGGTGAAGTGGACTTGAGGTCAAATAAGGGGAGCTCATCGAGGCAGGGTGTGCTCAGGAGGCTGGGTGCTGTAGGAGGCTTGTTTAATTGGTGAGAGGCCTCAGGTCCAAGAACCTCATGGTGTGAGTGAGTCTTGGGGACGTGATGCCCAGCAACTCCAGCACATAGATGGTCCTCTAGCCCCATTTCATCTGAAAAAGTCCTCTTCAAGCCCTGAGCTTTATGATAGTAAAGACCTAGTTTGGGGATCCTGCCTCGTCTACAATTCAGAAAACATCTGTATTTCAGTGTTGGCTGTGTGAAGAGTAAGAGTTCAGGGTTCAGGGGGAATTTTCCAACATTCTCCTCAAACCTATTTGTAATTAAAACAACAACAACAACAACAACAACTTTTCCCTGGCATTTAAATTTTATTCAATAGGACTTCATGAAAATTAATGATCTGGCAAAAACGACAGTCTGGTCTGGGTGGAGTGAAGGCTGTCTTGTTCTATGGCAGCCACATGTATTCAAGTAACTTAGCCGATTGCTGGCAGGTTTTATAAGGGAGGGTGCAGAGACACCTGGGGAGCTGTGGATTACGAGAGGAGTGGTGGAAGAACTATGAGGGATTTGAAAATCTGAAACCTTCCAAGTTTTGCCCAGATCCACCGTAAGTACTTAGGGTGCTAACATGACAAATGATGAAGGGGCATTTATCTCTAGTACAGGCAGCTAAATAGAACTTCTGTGTTACACTCCGCTAATGTGCTCCAGATTTCTTCAAATCTCCACTGACCTAATCAAGAAACACAAGTCTGCTTCATTTCCAGGTAGGTGCTTGTAACAGAGAGAAAAGGCTCTTCATGTCTGTCTTCTAGCTGCAAGCTTCCCTTCTTCCTTCCTTCCCTCCTTCTCTCCCTGTCTCCCTCTGGCCTTTTAGTCATTCCTAGACATTTTTCAAGAATCTACTGTGAAGGTGTTAGATAACATGAGGTATAGAGGACACAGTTCCTGCCTTCACTGAAATAGTGATGCAAATAAATACTCAAAATGCACCTGAATGTGTTACATCTTTCATTCATAGTGAGCTTGTAGAGGGGGCAGGGTTGCGGCTGGGAGCACCTGGTAAGAGAGCTCCAACCTGAAGGAAGGGCACATAGTGTGAGCAAGGGAACAGGTAGCTGAACATTTTGTATTCACTAAGTAGGGCATTCTTAACAAAGAAATGGAAAGGAACACTAAGTTCATGACTCTGGTATCCTATATGAACTATGGAGGCTTAGGTTGAATATATGTCAGTGAAAAGAAATACACATTCAGAAAAGGGGAAGCTAACTTTGTCCTGGGGGTTGTGCAGATTTCACCTTTCTTATTTCCATTAGCTCTCACAATAACACTAAAAGGCACACTTTTTCTTTGTTTCTTTTCAGTTGTGGAAAATAAGGCTCAGGGAGAGATTCACACATTGTCTACATAAACTGAGACTGTAAACACAGGTCTGACTCACACTTTTTGGAGGATTTGGGAGGTTACAAAGGTGATGGGGTCTCTAAAAAATCCATAAAAAATTAGATAAACGTCTCTTGGCTATCTTCTTACCATGCTAGGAACGTGATAGAAGTGACTTTCTTATTTCAAGTGCTCTATTGCACATAAAAATCCCATTATAATAAAAATTAGACAAGTTCCTTTAATATCTTTTAAAGTGGCCTACTAGTTAATTTTCCACAGCAATCCTTAAACTTATCCAAATCCTAACCATCCCCAAGGAAGATTCAGATATAACCATATATCCCCCTAATTGAAAATGATCATAACCAGTCTAAGAAACATAGTTATGACTTCAATATAAATCAAATTTCATATATGCCTTTTATGAATAAGTAAGGTGAACTATTTACTACTTCCTCAAACAGTTAATTGAATATTTTAGAATTTCTAATTGCAATGATGTTGTCTTGCCATTTCTTTATGCCTAACTCTCTGACTTGAGATCTACTGGAGGGCAACATTTGCAAATTAGAAACATAATTTAAATATACTGCTGAATAAATTGATGTTTGTCACTACATAAAATTAGTAGTGCAATTGTTTTAAATGGCATGGACTCTATTTTCTTTTTACCTTACTGGCTTCTTGTTTTTCTTTGATGGAACTGTAGTTGGAGATGGACCCTCAGAAAAAGTGAGCTTTCAGCTCGTAGGAGCACAAGGAGGAAAGGACTGGGGACATTGCTGAGGAACCACAGGATGCTGTGATCTTCCACAATGGTGGGTCCTCTGTAATTGCTAAAGTTGAAAAAATTTGAGCAACAAAATAAATAGCATAGTATTGAATTATAATTAATATAATAATTCAAAGTATGCAATAAATAAACATGAGTTCACTCTGATATAGTAATTATCTGATTGAATGTATAAATAAGTGAGGGGGAAGAGATAAACCTTCTGTATAGAATTGCAATGAACTTATGTAGGTACTTTATTCTCAGAAAGGTAACAAATAACTCCATTCCCACCCCACAACAATCCTTTAACTGTGGGTTAAAAATAGTGACTGCTTTCCAAAGACACAGTATGGAAAAGCAGGGGAAGAAGAATAGCATTAACTATGAAAACTTAAGAAACACTGCCTCAGCCATGTGATCACCCACACAATATCAATAGTTGAGAGTAGGTACCCTTGATATGATGTGAAAAGACGTGGCTTTCCTTCTATGGTCTTTCCACTCCAAACCCATAACCCCAGACTAATCATGAGAAAAATAACAGACAGACCTAAATTGTGGGATGCTCTACTTCTGAAGGTCATCAAAAACAAAGAAGGTCTGAGAAACTTTCATGTAGAAGAGCCTAAGGAGACATGACGATGAACTATAATGTGGTATCCTGGATGAGATTCTGAAACATAAAAATGATATTATATAAAAATGAATAAATCTGAGAAAAGTATAGACTTTAGTTAATAGAATTATATCAGTATTTGTTGTGACAAATTTCCCAAACTAACATTTGATCTTAACCCCAGAGGGAATTAGGTGCTGGGGGTGAGGGAACTTTCTGTATTATCTTTGTAACTTTTCTGTAAATCTAAAGCTATCCTCAACTTAAAAGAAAACTCATTTTAGAAATAAACAAACAAAAGTGGCAGGTGTAAATGGGAGTATAACTGTCCTATACCTAGGACATAAAATGTTTAGGAAGTGATGGTAGCAGTGTCAACACAAAGGCAAAGAAAGACAGAACAATATCAAGATGGAAGCTTTATAAAATTGTGGAGTGACTCTAAGCACTTTGGTTTTATATCTGCTTGGGAATCTACCACCAGTTTGGTAATTTTCCTTTATGTATGTAAAAATAGATTTTCCTTTCTTTTGATTTCTACCATAATTTATTTCTGGTCTGTGTTTTTTCTTCTGTACTCCGAAATTACCTTTCTATTCTTGCCTCTCACTCATTTAAACAAATCTTGTTTCTAGACACCCTGGTCTACCATCTGCTAAATATGGTCAAAGGCCATTACACTCAAGTTGGTCTTTTCACTTAAATGTACTTTGCTCTTGTAGCTCCAACCATTTATGCTGAAGTGCTAACCATTCAACAAGAATTGTTTAGGTTTCTTTGATTTTCCCAGATGATGAAGATCCCATCCTCCTCTGGCCCACAAAGTTGTTCTATACTTTTAACATCAACCATATACTACTTTGTTATGGTATTTTATATGTAGTTTTCCTGTTGGCTATCAAATTCTTCAGTGAGTTGGGGGTGGGGAGATGATTTGTGCATTTTTGCATTTCCCAGGGCCTCCTTCATAGATATTTACAGAATGTTGATATATAATGTATTTTATCAATGTTGGACAGTTATTTTCAGTTAAGAGAACAACTTAAAACCAAGATCAATTGGACTAAATTAAAAATAAGAGTTTAATTACTCATAACAGAAGTCACTTGATGGAAAGGGGCTGCTCCATTTTCCCTACACCTGTTATTATTGTGGTCTCTCCATTTGCAGTTGATAATGCACTGAGTCAATGCATGTCAGGTAATGACTCTTGTGTGTGAGCCATTATTACAATAATTAATAACAATGGCAGCTGTGTTGATAGGAACTTGGCAATGTGTGTATCCTTATCTTCAAAGCTCCAAATGGTCTGGAATTTGGCTTTTTGTGAAACCATTTAATAGGAAAGTGTGTGTTTAGAATCTTTTCCCAGCTCAAAGACTGACCCTTATCTCAAATGTCCTTAATGGGAAAACACCTGACAAATTGACTGACACACTCCACTTTTCCAAGTAATTTTCCTTCCTGCCAAATGAGACTCTCGCAGTCTCCACTTCTGTTGAAATTGCCGAATGAAGAACAGTCGGAAGCCAATGAAGAACAGCCTGAAACTTCAGAAAACTCTCCTCAAAAGGTGTTTTCAAAAAGTAAAATGAACTTATTGAAAAGGTGGAAAATCAATCAATTTTTTTCCATTGAGTCAATTAACCACT
>VMDR010030709.1:0-12283 GCA_007922815.1 Macrotus californicus
ATTTTCAACTTATTTTTTACTTTCTTTTTATGCTTAGGATAAATATCAAAAGGCCACAAATGTGCAATTAAGGGACCAACCCTTAGAGATGGCAAGATAGCATCATGTTAATAAGGAACAGGAACAAAGAACAATATGTTAATATCTGATATATCTGTGTGTTTGGAGGTGAGCTGCTAATTAGACCCTGTGTGAAGCAGTTCTGTATGGAATGACAATTAGGGGATACTTAATATCAGTTATATGGGAGGTTATGCAAGCATAAGCTTATTGTTTAAGAAAGATTTAGTAGAGAAGGACTCCTCTTTCATCTTGTTAAGACTGAAAAAATTTTAGTTGACTAATGGGAAAGTTGGAAGGATTTGAAATGCAATAGAAATGGCCAATGATACTCAGAAAGGCAATAAAGAAAAATCTCAAAATAATAAACCTAAAAGAAAATATAAGAGTTTAACCTCTAAAAATATTTTTCAGTAGAAAATTAAATATAAAATTTATGATTAAATAAAATGGCAGATTTTATGTTTGTATAGCAAACACAGGGCAAATAGAATAGCTTAACTGCCAAAACCCATTACGCGTGGACAGAATTCAAACCACAGCACAATTCAAACGACTCTACAGGTGCCATTGTCACTGATGGAGGCTGGAATTCAGTTATTTGGATACAACTGGAAATGAAGTTGCCCTCTGAGAGTTAAAAGTGTGAAGTCAAAACATAATGACTGAGAATGAAAAGTTGTAAAGCTACTTAAAGACAGAATGCCTCGATGTAAGCAAGATTTGAATGTCTCCTGATTCAAGGTACTAACATGCCCGAAGCAAGAATATCTCCATTTGAAAGAGGATTGATTAGACACTTGAATTTCTTACAAAGAGTTTTACACAGGAAAATGCAGATGACACATCTAAAAATTGTTCATAGAAAATAGACTTTAGCTGATTTACTATCAATAAGACCAGGTTTATTGAACTCCAGATGCCAAGATTGAGTACTGGATTTGGAGAAAGACTTTCACGGTTTGAATCTGGCTTTGTGACTTACTAGTTATGGGACTTTGCACATAATCCAAACAACAGTGTCTTCACCTCATCTGCAAATCGGGGCTGACAATAATACCTTTTCACGGAGTTTTTATGGTTGAAACACAAAAACTCAATAAATGCCATCCATAATTATTATACTCATTGGGCCAATTCCCTTTGTTCAGATTCCAAATTAATATTAAGCAACCTTCAGATTACAATATGCTTTCTCATGTAATTTGAGAATTCAATGGCCATGCAATTGGAGTGTTGCCATGCCTGTGACAGATATATATCTCTTACAAATTAACAGATTGGATTTTTAGTGTTACATGTCACTCTTGTGATCTTGATTAATGTGAGTCTATTATGTTAGCAATGTGGCATGTGTTTCAGAGCAACCCAAAAGGTCTTTCGAGCTAAAGTGAAAATTCAAAACTCCAACATGCATTTACTCAGGTAAGGTATAGTTTAATCCAATGACACTTCTTCACTATAAGAAATTCCATTTCACGAAAATAATAGAAAATGGGTACAAATATATGGGAGGACATTAAGATGAGGTAGAGTGTAGAGAGAGTGCCTTCTGCTCCTTTCCCATTTATGCTGATAGAGGCTAAAACACAAGAGAACCTCCTTCTCTGTAATATCTTACACTATTTCAATATTCCCTAGTTTACCACCCCCATGTCTATTCTTAGAAATACTGTCAAAGTTATCTTTGAACCAAAAATTCTTGTTGATACCAATCTTCTTAATTTCTTCAGTGATTCCACATGGGGCAGGGGCAGTACACCTAACTCCTCAAACTCCTCAGCTTGCTTACCCTCAGAGGTGTGAGCCAGGCAGTGGGGTTCATATCTTAAGGTCTTTGTTCCTTACTCCAGTTGATCAGAACAAGGATTCACACAGCTGATGTGAGCCCTTTCTCTCCAGAAATTTGGAATCAGGACCAAGATAAGTTGAGACTTATAGTAAGTACCCTTATAAGTGAATTTGAAGGAAGGCCATGTCTCCTGTGTGAACTGTGAGGCAACAAAAGCTGGTCTTGTTGGAAAGACACCAATGAAGCAGACACACAAAAAAGAACAGAAGTGTAAGAAAGGGGATACCTTAATAGCCTTGTTTCTACTTGTTTCTGTTTCTAAGGAATGACTGAAATAACCGTACTTAGATTTCATGACACTGCTTGAGATTTTCTTATCAAATTTCCCTTTATGCTTAAAGCAGCTTATGAAGTTTCTTTTTTTATAAAGTACACTCTGGTATATGCCCTTCAAAACTGGTTCTTGCCTCGTACTGGTCCAGACTCACCTCCCACTATGTCGAGCTTATAGTTGATTTTCCAGCACAACCAACCAAAAACCTCACAAGACTTTATGAACTTTACATACTCTCATATCAACATGCACTTTCTCTTCCTCCAATACCCATGCATCCTTTTTCACCTGCCAAATGGTCGCTCATCCTTAAGCATCCTATCTGCACCTCTTCCATTACAGTTTAGAGACACTCATGTTATTGTACATAATTCATTGTAGAGAAATGTTTCACAAGCCTTTCTTTTTATTATCCTATAACCTCATAGATGACAGATATTGATGTTTACATTTGTGGATTTCATTTTGGCATTCCAAATTCAAAGCACATAGTATGTGCTGTTATGGAATCCTGATATATTCACATTTTTCAACCTTTCATTAGATGAGTTGTATATTCAAAGAGCACAATTGCTGGAGACATTGGGGGTTAATGATGTCCCTTTCAGGGATAAAAAATAAATAAAATCTGAGCTCCTTAAGAGTCACATTCTTCTTGGTATTTATACCAGCATGTAGTAGTTCTGGTGATTATTATTGGTCATGGGCCCACCACATAAAGCTTCTTAAGCTGATTCATCAATGTCTATTTGATGTATTAAATTATATTTGATGTTTTAAGTTGCAGGATAAAATGGGTGACAGCAGCATCTTGGGACAGAGCCAGAAAAAGAGCCGTGAAGAATGATTTGCCACTTTACAAATGCACTGACCTGGACACAAGTCAGGACACAGTATCTGGTATCTAAGCAGCCACTGTCTGGAGAGTTGACATTGGGTTACCACAAGCTGAGAGGGCAGTTAGAGTGACAGAAGGACAGGTGTACATCTGAGCAGAATTGTCTTGGGACAAAGGAACCTGCAGTGTGGCCATCAGAATGGAACAGTGAGGTTTGACAGCCCCACTGGGGTGGTAACATTGCCAGGACAGCAGGTGATGAAGTACCTGAGACGAAGGACTACGGACGCTGCGAAGTAGGAGCAGGACTGGAAGAGTCCCTGTTTGCCCGGAATGGGCCTGGTTATTCTTGTCCTGGTCTAGTTACTACACGTAGATCTCTTAGTCTCTCTCTCTCTGTCTCTCTCTCTAAAGGGCCCCAGTTTGGTGAAAAACAATAAAATGATTTTAATTGTAATCAACCATTGAATCAAAATATTACCAAATTATGGTCACAAACCAAAGCACAGCCATCCTGTTTAGGAAACTTCTAGGAAATTGCCATGATGCATATCTGGGTTGCTTTTGTATGTTTGCCCAGAATCCCTCTGAGGAAATCTTAGACTCTTTGGTTCAGGCAGGGGTCACTTTCCTTCCCCCACAACCCACTGATGCCTCCAACGTCAACCCCTCTAATCCTATCAGATAATCCCAATCTGGGTCAGACAGAGTCTTTCTTAAGATTTTGATGGAGCTTTCAAGGGAAATCTCTCTTTATGAGTATGAGATGTGTTGGTTATCTGTGCCCTGGAATAAAGAAGGTAACACAGCCCTGGCTGGTGTAGCTCAGTAGATGGAGTGTGGGCTGTGAACCCAAAGGTCGCCAGTTTGATTCCCAGTCAGGGCACATGCCTGGGTTGCGAGCCAGGTCCCCAGTATGGGGTGTGCGGGAGGCAACTACACAGTGATATTTCTCTCCTTCTCTTCCCTTCTCTCTAAAATGAATAAATAAAATCTTTTTTTTTTAAAAGAAGGTAACGCAGAGGAAGAAAGAACTGAGCAACAAAGAATTCCTGCCTCTAACCCTGCCTGGAGTTTATTTTCAGGTATGGGAGGCAGTGAGTTCCATTTTCGTCCAGGGCAGTATGAATTAAGTTTGCACATCTCATCAAAAGAGTCCTGACAAAGGCAACTGCCTTCTCATTACACCGTCCAGCTTTTTACCTGCCCTATCTCATTACACCAGGCAGAGATCCACATTCAGCCATTGTATGAGTAGGAAAAATTAAAATTGGATGATAGGATGGATCTGGGGCTGGATCAGCCTAGCACAAAGCCCCTTATCATGACCACAGTGCCCCAGTGAGCCCAAGTCTTAGGTTACCTTGGCTGGGAATCAGTCCCCAATATGCTTATTCACTCATAAATTGGACGCAGCAAATTTTAATAGCAGTAAGCAAATAATTAAAATGAAACATTAATTCTATTGGCTTCTCACAAACTGAAGCCTTTTGAATAGAATTGACTTTAACACATATTGAACTTAGGCCCCGAGGCCTTAGAGGCCAAAGGATTTTAGCCTTGGTATTGTGAAAAGCACTGTTTACTTTTTAATAATGGTATAATTGCCTTTCCTGTAGCAGTGTGAGGAAAAGCAGGGGAATCATATCTTGGTGTTGACTTTAGGAGTAACAGCCTGGCAGCACCTGCTTTCCAGGGAACACAGATATGCTCCATTTAACACTTCAGTTGCGTCCATTTTTCTGAGGAAGGCTGTGACCAGTTAGGAGCCTCATGGGGGTTGGCCTTGAATCCACCCTCAAGCTAGTCTTGGATTCAGCCTCAAGCCCCTGGTCACAATTTGGGCATTCTCTGTCCAGTTTGTTCCCATTATCACTGTTGCTTCTCCCATTCTGAATGTGAGACCTCTGGTTATAGCCCCGAGACACTAGCAGAACTGCATTCTACTATCTGTTTTGTTTTTAGAACAACTTTCTTTAAATGAACTGATTTTCTGGAAGCACAATATCTCCTTCCACTTGGCCAAGGAAATCATGGGCTACTGTTATAAAATATGTCATACTATAAAATTTTTGGTGTATTGAGTCAAGCCCAAGGACTTTCTATTCCCATGGCCACTGACTAGAGTTCCGCCCAGCTGCTTAGTAGTCATGCCTGTGCTAAAACTGTTCTGCATGCTCCTGCAATCCCCATCCCCACCTTTCTATCACAAATGGTCCAGAACGCTATACTTACCAGACTTATGAAATAAGCCCCATAGTCAATGAGCTGCTACCAGATGAGCCTGGATACACAAATATGTAAGGGTGATGCTAGGTAGGCAGCTTTACAGTAATCTATTTGAGAGATCAAAGTAGCTCAATTCAGTGTGCTGGAAGTAGTAAGATTTGGTAGTTTTCTGTGCATATTTTGAGGTTACATCCAATAGGATTTTCTAATATTGGGTTGGCCAAAAATTCTGTTTGTTTTTTTTCCTTAAGATGGCTCTACTGGTGCTCAGTTGTCTTTAACTTCACTTGAAATAATGATGTTAGACTGTATTGTGACAGTTGTCATATCAGCATGTGTTTAAAAAATCATCAAAATTGGTGAATTTTTGTGTAGCTATTTTAATATTGGAGAGGGAAGAAGATACTCAACATTTTCGACATAGTATGCTTTATTATTTCAAGAAAGGTAAAAATGCAACTGAACTGCAAAAAAAGATTTGTGCAGTGTATGGAGAAGGTGCTGTGTCTGATCGAATGTGTCAAAAGTGGCTTGTGAAGTGTCATGCTGGAGATTTCTTGATGGACAATGTTCCATGGTCCGGTAGAACAGTTTAAGTTGATAGCAATCAAATTGAGACATTAATTGAGAATAATCAATGTTATATCACGTGGGAGATAGCTGACATATACAAAATGTCCAAGTCAATGAAAATATTGGTGAATTTGAAAAATATATCTTTTATTTTATGGAAAAATCTAAATGGACTTTTTGGCAAACCTGATACATTGGCTGTCAGGTGTGCTCAAAAGAAAAGAATCAAAGGTGTTACCAGGTTTTTGGCCTGAGTACCTGGCATGATAAGAGTTGTCATTATCCTGTGTGGGGACAACTGAGGGAGGAATGGTTTTGGAAGGTGGGGAGATGAAGGCCCAAGTTTGGAATGTACTATCTGTATACATCAAGGTAGAGATGTTACATTATTCAAGCGTTTTTAAGAACACTCCCACTTCTAACACAAACTGTAAGGTTCGGGATCTCCAACATCACCTTCACTTCCAACAGTAATTACAATTTCAAGGGTACCTAAGATCACCTGCAAGTTTGATAATTCACTAGAACAACTCACAGAATGACTGACCCCTTTTATACTCAATTGTTGTGATTTATAACAACAAAAGTATACATATTAAGATCAACCAAGGGAAAAGACACATGGGACAAAGTCCAGGAGAGGTCCACACTCAGAGGCTCTAGCTATCCTCTCCCATGGATTTGTGGTCTGTGCTAACTCTTACAGCCAATAGTAAGTGACATTGTGCATGGAGCATTACCAAGAAAGCTCACCTGAGTCTTGGTGTCCAAAGTTTTTACTGGTGTTTCATCATGTAGACATGGCTGAGCTCTTGCTTGGCTGACCTGTATTCTCTAGCCCCTCCAGAGGCTAATAATCTCACAATTCAAATTCCCTACCATAAATCACATTGTTAGACTATTCTGTTAGTCCCAAGGCTCCCAGATAACAAAGATATTCTAATAAGGCAGAATATTCCAAGGACTTAAACATTACCTCCCAGGAGCCTTTAGCAAAGGACAGACTTCTTTTAGGATAAAATTAATTTATTACTACACAATTGTGAAGTATCAGAGTGCATTTAGAAATCTAGATTTCAGGAAAGTGTTCTGGCAAGAGATATAAATTTGGTGATCATCCGCATATAGTCGGAGTATTAATTAGGTTCCAAGCAGGAAGCAGAATTAATTTCGATACTTGGGATGGAGAGATTTTGATAGAGACCACTCACCAGACAGCAGGCAGGGTTTGAGGAGCAAACAAAGCCTATTGAGGCACACACAGGCCAGCAATCTCTGGGGTCCAAAAGAAAAGTAAATACCAGAAATCCATGAGAAGGGTTAATATGTGCCTAACACAGTATTAAGTGATTCGTGTGTATTAGTTCATTTGATTTTTTTCCTTTATGTTAATAAACATGATCACATTCAGTAGAAAGTTAATGAAGTGGGTGCAGACTGCCATGCCACTATATGACTCAGAAATTTGGTGACATGATGCAACTCATAATAGTGACCTTTGGGTTGCAGCCTTTTTTCATAGCTTACATGCTAAGGGTTACTCTGTAATTGTCTTTTAGTGACTTCTTCACTTAGGCCTTCCTAAAAGGCTTCTGCTTTGCTCACTCAGTGTTGTAGTATTTGTGGTGTGGACTTTACAAAGGTCAGCATAGCGGAAATAACAAAAAACATCATAGTCAAATTCTCCTGGTGAGAGAAGTCAGCAAAGAGGGAATTATATTCCCCAGGAAAATGGAAGCAGAGTAGTATGTATGTGTGTGCATGTGTGTCTGTGTGTATTTTGTGTCAGAGTGAGTTTTCAGGATTTCAGAGTACTTGTGAGGATGAAAAATACAGAATTGTAATCAATAAGTTCAGACTATAACTTTAACATATTTTCAGGAGACTGTATGTCAGAATTCCTATTTGGACTCTACTTATTTGAATGCCTTGTGGTTCAGGATTGAATCGTATGCGTCCTGAGTTCAATACAGAGTGTGATGCCTAAAAGGTTTGGTCTGCCCTGTATTATTTTCCATTTCAAAGCATAAAAAGAGTTTTCCATTAATAAAACAATGTAATGTGTAGGATTTGATGATATTAAAAATAAGCAGGCAACTTTATTTATTTTTTTAAGTATTTATTTATTTCTAGAGAGAGGAGAAGGGAAGCAGAAAGTGAGGGAGAGAAACATCAGTGAGAGAAAGAAACATCAGTCAGTTGCCTCTTGAACATGACCTGACCAGGCATGGAACCCACAATCCAGTCATGTGCCCCGACCAGACTGGGAATTGAACTGTTGACCTTTTGTTTGTGGACATCACCCAACACAACTGAGCCACATCAGTGAGGGCAGCAGGAGATTTTGATATAGAGATGACTGTTACGTGATGCGAGCACACCTAGCCCACCACCCCAGGTCTAACCCCTCATTGAAGCATGCCGCTGAACACAGAATTAGTATGAAAATCATTCTCAACACAATGCTCCCAGGGGCCATGGACCGTCGATTGACCCTGGTGTGTGAATGGAAGCTTATTTGCCACTTAGATTACAATATATCAAACTAAAGTGTTTTTATAACATATTTTGAGTTTTGAATTATTATGCTCTGGCATACTTTAAAAATACAATAAATCTCAGAAAAAGAAAAGACAAATCCCTCTCTGGAAGGATACTGTTAGGATACGAGGATTTTTCCAGGATATCAGCCATTTAATTTTACGTTACATATCTATCTTTCTTCTCTTTGAACAAGATGAAACAGCTCTGGAAATTTTACCTTCCCTTCCTCTTCTCCCTTCTTTTCTCATTCCTCAGTTTTCTTTATTTTCTATTTTTCCTGTGCTGATGAAAAAATTCACCTACCCCACCAAATAGGAGGGCTCACAAAATCTGGAGACAGAAATTTTTTGCAGTGCCAGTCTACCTTTCCTGTCAAAACCATACTTTAAATTTTAAAATGACGATTAGCTTCCTTCTCTATATTTAAAGTACTACGAAACATTACAAAGTCTATAACTGGTATACATATTCTATTTAGTTCTTTTAAACACTTTGTGGCACAGATTAAATATTCTAATAAAAATAACTTGGAATGTTACACTCTAGTCTCTAAATGAATTACCCTTTCTCAGCTGAAAAAAGGGGGTGATGAAACACTGAGAGTAGGTGAATCATTTTTGAGCCATTTATTATGTGCCGCACTTTGGGTGGGGTCTGGCCTGCACAAAGACCACATGAGCTGAAATGATAAATAGGCCTGATGAGTAAGCCAGGTGGCAAAGCTCTAGTTTGTGTGGCTGTTCAAATCAATACCTGGGGATGGGAGGAAACCTGGGACTCCCTTCCTGGGGCTAGGGGGAGGCTGGGCCTGTGGAGAGGTGATGTGATTGATCTCTTTAGAAGGAAGTGCCAGCTGGAGAGTACACAAATGTCTCCTCCTGGATTGTCCTTAAAAGCTAAATTGATAGCAATTTTTGAAAAGAGCAACGCAGACCTCTGTCACCTGTAGGCTTAGGATAAACTTTGACTTCAGCTACTGTAAAATAACTGAAAGTAAAAAGAAGTTTAAAAAAAATATGCTCTTAGTGAATGAATTAGAGGGAATAGAAATCATCCACCAAAACAAAGTGATAATTGCAATGTGCTGCTCTTCTTTGTTAGAAGATTTTCAGGAACCCATCTGTGCAGATTATTTCTTTATTATTATCATTACATCAACTAATTACATTAGGGAAAAGGGGGCATTTTAATTAAAAGACTTTTAGGGAGATATAATTCTACTCTTTCATTAAATAAGCAGGTGCTAAATTTATTAAACTATTATTTTTGAAAATTGTTCTTTGAAAATTATTGGTATTAATCACATTTTCAACAAAACAGATTTTTCCTTTTTATTTTGTCTAATAGATGGGTCCTTTAATTTCCCCATTTTGACCAAAGGACCACAAGACAGGGCTACATGTAAAACATTCCAAACATTTTGAGATGCTTATTTTATTTTTTCCTAAAAAGGGGGAAAACTGTTTCATTTTACAAAGCATGCATATGTATTTCTATGTGATAAATTTGATTAGGGTAATCTTTTTGGAAATAGGCATTTTTAGAACATGGTCAGATGCAGAAGGACATTGGGGGAGGCAGCAAGATTGACAGAGATCTTCAAAGGAAAATGCAAAGCTGATATTGTAATTAAAAGATATTCCTTCTGTTTAAACCCATTGCACTAAAGAGAAAACCTCATCCACATTCAGGGATGTCATCCAATAACTCCTATTATATAGGTAGATAAACATCCATTCTTTGGATGTCTTGAATGCATTTTCCATTTTGTCAACACTCTCTTATTCTTCTGTGTTCTAAATATACAGAATTCATACAGGTATTTGTATCTACACGTCATATAATGACGAAGACAAAGAATCTAGAATGGAATGTAGATTTAAAAAAGAAACAATACCACAGGCACATCGACAAATGGTTAGAAGCCAAGAAAGAAGTCTAAGCACCTGGTACAGGACATGATGGAAAGCCAGAATTTAAAAACCGTGATGCTACTTTTAGTATTCACATAGCACTCTAAATTTCTCCCCTCTGATCGAAATATTGAACCACTTTTATTCCAAAAGCTGAATGTGAAAAGCATTGTAGGAACAACTTTTGTATTAAAAAAATGCCAAAGTCAAACTGTATCGTACGCAGTTGAAGGCTGAATACATACTATTATTTCAATCATTACATTCATCAATGAAACAATGCCTGCTACAAAATAGACTTGCAGTAAATCTATACTGAATGAATGAATGAAGACAACATTTAACTTAAATTCTTAAGTAGGAGATATTAGTTCCTAGTAGCAGCAGTTATTTTCTTAGCTCCCCAATATTATTCCCCAGGGAAGCTGGCAAACGGAAATCTGTTACAGTAATGCCAGCAGGGATGTTTATGTGTGAAGAGAATAAGTAAACATGTATTTTACCTGATGGCTCAAGGGACTATCGACATGAGCTCTTAAGGGACCTGAAATTACTTACTAGGCAGCATTTTAGTTAGGGTGAACTTAAATTCTATTTATGCATTTTATCCCTCATAAATTTATATTTTTAAGTCAGTTGAGCTTTTTCAACTTAAAACTGCAGGGCTAATTTGTAACTAAATGGTTCCTTTCTTTTGGTAATGACTTCATCTCTTAAAATTTTGATTAAAATTTTGTTGTTAGCTTTTCAGTCTAAATCAGTTTCAAATAACTTCCAAGAACAGATTGAACAATCAGCGCATTAAAAAAAAGCAATATTCTTTCTATGCTAGCCTAAATAACAATGACACCTGCCATTTATTGAGATTCTAATATATGCCAGTTCCTTTTTTTTGCTGTTTTAAATATTAATACATAGATGGTTTTACCCTACCATAGAGAAGAGGAAAGCAAAATAAAGCTAAGGGAGATATAATGCCTTGCACAAAGTCACACAGATCATAGATTTGTGAACAACTTAAATCCAACATCTAGGCTATTTCTGTTATGATAGGGTAAGTCCCTCCAATTTACATTAGACTTACACAAAATCTTGAGAAGTAAGTAAGGCAAGGGTAGCTTTCTTTCCTTTATTCAACCAAAGTTGTTATTGATCAGTCTTTCTTTATATAAATAATTTTGTTAGAATAATAGAAATGTACAGCTAGGAAAAATTTAGAGATAACCCAATTCAGTAAGTTATTAGACACTTTGCTTTTGCTCTCACTTTACATTTTTAATATTTTCTGAAGCTATCTAAAAGCACTTTAATATGTTATATGTATTCATACTTACCATATTAGTAATAATAAAAAGCATAACATAAAACACTTGGTAGTTCATTTAATAATTGCAATAGCAACCCCATTATCTATTCAAATAAATAGTATGTATGTATGTATGTATGTAGGTATGTATGTATGTATTTAGATTGGATCTTTATTGTATTTTTTCCATTACCACTTAGTCCCCTTTTACCCCTCTCTCCCCACCAATCACCAGACTGTTTTTCATGCCATATTTTAATGAAACATGCCCACATTTTCATATATATATATACATATACATATGCATACATATATATATGTATATGTATATATATGTATGGCATTGTTTTATATTCTGGTAAGTCTCTTTAATATTTGGTTTTAATGGAAGTCAGCTGGATTTCCCTATCTGCTTTCCTGTGCATTCTGCTGTGACATCACATATGTCCTATAACCTAAAACACTGCACTGCCCACTTGAGAGAGAATGAAAGTGAAACAGCCAAATAATCTCCTCCTATTATTATTATTATGAGGGTGCAGGGGTCTGTGGACCAGACTCTGAGAACCGCTGATCTAGATAAGACTCTTACTTAATAGATATGGAGTCTAAAGTGTCCTGTGGATCTGTTATTTTTATACATGGTTTGGAGGATTTATAAGCCCTGTGTTCAACTCCACTACAATTAAGCAGG